>PVIJ01007678.1:0-80533 GCA_004024925.1 Scalopus aquaticus
CCATTCGATATTTTTCTCTTTCTTTCTGGCTTATTTCACTGAGTATGATCCCCTCTAATTCCATCCATGTCACTGCAAATTGCATGTGTTTATCTTCTTTGAATGCTGAATAGTATTTCATTGTGTATATGTACCACATCTTCTTGATCCAATCATCTATTTTTGGACATCTGGGTTGCTTCCATACCTTTGCTATTGTGAACAGTGCCGCAATGAACATACGGGTGCATGTATCCTTTCAGATTAGTATTTTTGTGTCTTTTGGGTAAATTCCCAAAGTGGGATTGCTGGGTCGTATGGAAGCTCCATGTTTAGCAGTTTGAGGAATCGCCATACAGCTTTCCATAGTGGTTGGACCAGTTCACATTCCCACCAGCAGTGTAGAAGAGTTCCTTTTTCTCCACATCCTTTCCAGCATTTGTTATTGCCTGTATTTTTAATGTGTGCAGCCTCACAGGTGTGATTTTCAGAGGTTTTGATTTGCATTTCCTTGATTATAAGTGATGTTGAGCATTTTTATCTGTTGGCCATTTGCTTTTTTCTTTGGAGAAGTGACTTTTGAGCTCTTCTTCCCAGTTTTTGAATGGTTTATTGGCTTTGTTTTCGTTGAGTTGTGTGAGTTCCTTGTAAATTTTTGTTATCAGTCCTTTATCAGATGTATTGTGTGCAAAGATCTTTTCCCAGTTGGTAGGGTGTCTGTTAGTTTTGGTTAATGTCTCTTTTGTTGTATAGAAGCTTTTTATTTTGATATAATCCCATCTGTTTATCTTGTCTTTCACTTCCTTCGCTTTGAGGGATGTGTCTTTTAAGATTCCTTAATGAATACTGATGCAAAAATATTCAACAAAATCTTGGCCAATAGGATCCAACAATGCATCCATAAGTGAATAAACCACGACCAAGTGGGATTTATTCCAGGGACACAAGGATGGTTCAACATCCGAAAATCAATCAATGTAATCCAACACATCAACAAAAAGAAAAATAAAGACCATATGATCATATCAATAGACGCTGAGAAAGCATTTGACAAAGTGCAACACCCATTTATGATAAAAGCCTTTGAAATCCTTGGGATAGAAGGAACATACCTCAACATAATAAAAGCCATATACGACAAACCCACAGCCAATATTATCCCCAACGGTGAGAAGCTGAAGGCCTTTCCCCTAAGATCAGGAACAAGGCAAGGATGTCCACTCTCACCATTACTTTTCAATATAATACTGGAAGTCCTAGCCAGAGCAATTAGACAAGAGAAAGACATTCAAGGGATCCAAATAGGAAAAGAAGAAATTAAACTGTCTCTATTTGCAGATGATATGATAATATATATATAAAACCCTAAAAACTCCATAGAAAAACTGTTTTTATTTTTTATTTGTGTTTCAAATGTAAGCACTAAGAAAACCTCTTCACAGATATAAAGTGGCTGGAATAGACATTGCATTGGAAATTTCCTGACATTTTCTCTCTCTGAATAAAATACCCCAAAGGTCACAGCATGATCCTTCATCACATATTATTTTTTATGACTCATTATTTTTATCAGATCCTTGTTTAAAGTTGTTGAAAGCAGAAAACAGGCCAGCCCACTTATTACCAGATTCTGACCTTTCATTTTGGGGATACTTCCTCAATCTTTGGAGTTGTTTGTTGTTTGGTATCCCTAAGGGCTTTCTTTTTTTTTTTTAAGATTTATTTATTTATACATACAAGAACTGGGGTGTAGACCAGAGGGGTTGGGGTAGGAGGGTGAGTGGATTCACTAAAGAGAGTGGGGAGCAGAATAGGCAGACTGACTGAAAAACACTGCTGAGGGGAACAACGGGCAAGACAGGAGAAGTCTGCTGTGCCATGTGGGAAGCTCCCTGTCTGGGGATCAAACTCCTGCTGCAGTGGCTGCAGATAGCTTCATAGTGCTGAGATTTAACCGCTGTGCCACCAGTGAGGCCCTCCCTGAGGGCTTTCTTGCTGGCACAGTGTGACCCAGTCAAGCTGGGGTGGGAGGTCAGAGGTTCCAATGAGGACCTTTTGTAGGGAAAAATGGTTTCTCAAGAATACTTACTTGGTATCTCCCTTCACCCCAGGATGGCTCCCTTCACCCCAAGAGTTTCCATGGTCAGGTGGGTTTAGGAAAGATCTATAAGAAAGTTGTGACAAAAACATCTTTATATACCTTTGTGTCTCTGAAAGATTTGTTTGGTTACCTGAGTATGTGCCTATCCTGGATTAAAGTTCACTACTGTAAATAAATGTAAAATAATCTGTTCTCTCTTTGCATCTGCTGTCTATACCCCTGTCATCTTTCATCTAGACAAGTTTTCCAACTATACTGTGAGAAGTATAATGCAGGCCACATATGCAATTTAAATTTTTCAGCATCCACATTCAAAAATGTAAAAACAATGCTTAGCTGACTGGACAGACACCATAATCATAAAGGTGACTATTCGGGGCAAGTCTCCCCCATTGCACTCAGGATGTGCTAACTCCTATAATTTCCCCAAATGTGGGAAACTGGACCTCATAATTTGTGGTCGGGGGAGGGTGCTGTGTTCACACTCTCTTCTGAAAAAAAAAAAGTAAAAAGAAACAGGTGCTATAATAATATATTATTTATTCAACCCACTCTATGTGAAAACATTTAAATACTTATATATATACATTAATAGTGACATTTATATTCCTTTGCTTTTAAGTCTTCAAAAGCCAATGTGTATTTTACATTTATAACATGCGTCAATTCACACTCGCCATGTTGTAAGGGCTGCGTGACATATGTGACAGCTGTCTGCCATATTTCATAGGGCACTTCTCTAGTGCTGTTAGTCTAATGCTGATAAACACGACTTTCATCTTTCATTCAAATTTTGAATGACTGTTTTCTTCAATACAAAGTACAATCAAATTTATGTGGCTTTCATTCCTTGGTAATGAGGCCCATCATATATCTATAGTTTCACTGCTCACCTGTCTTCCCCAAGCTCCAGGGTACCAGATTAATCCTATGCTCCGATATCCATTCCTCTTTCTTATTTGGTGCTCTCTTCACAGATACTGTTCTCTCCACTTTTACCTCTATTCCTTGAAGTTTAATACTTATTACAACGACTGTTAAAAAAGCTAGACTGGATCAATAAATAATTTAGTGAATAAGTGACTTATTGAATGCATGTAATGAATAAATCTATCCTGAAGAGGGTTGTGTGTGTGTGTGTGGGGGGGGATTAAAGGTAGTGAGGGAAAAGCCAGCAATTATATTTGCAAAAAGGAGAGGAAGATCTTGCTGAAAAACACATATGATGTTGCCTTTTGCCTACACACAAAGATAAAATGCTCTGGGTGAAGGATAAGTCACCTGGCAAAGTAATTGTGTCTGCCTTACCTACCAAACTAGAGGAAACTGTGGAAGGGAAGTGAGAAGGAACAGAAAGATAACGTCCCCATCTATATGAACAAAACTCTTAGCTAAGCTCAGTTATCACTAGGAGCTGCTCAAAACATCTTGCATACTGTCTTTAAAATAAGCTGCTATGTCAAAAAAAAAGTAAAAAAAAATGTGACTTCTTTTGACTACACTGGTATTTGCAGAGATGAAAGAAACATGCCTCTCCTTTATGGTTCTTATAATGCCAGACATAGTCAATAGCCCCAATATTGGAAGCTGATAATGGAGATTGTGTCCCCTAGTTTGGTAATGATATCACAGAGAGTTTTGTCCAAAATTAAGAGATGTTATTATACTGTAGAACTATCCACAGCAGGGTCCCTGTTCTTTGAATAATTGAGACACACATTCCATTGCTTTTGAACCTTTGCAGGAACCCTAAACTTTAAGAAAGTTTCCATATCTTTCTGCACTTTATTCCTAGAGTCTTTTATTCATACCAGTGCTGCTTGAGGTCAAGGGAATTGTTAAATGCATCTTTGTTTCTCATCTCACAGCACACGGAAAGGTGTAAAGTTAACAATATATGTTTGTTGCATTCAATTAAATTAAGGTTAAATTACTTAATGATTGCCTAATATTCAAGTGTTTAAAAATGCATGTGCAGGAATAGTAACACATATATTCCCTTATTTACAGAGAGTATTGAGTCTTTATTGAGAACACACAGCACTGAGCTGGGATTTAGGGATATAATCACAAATTAGACCACTTTTTTACTCTGAGGATTTTAAAATCTAGTGACAGAAAGAGAGTCCAGTGCCCTATAGCAGATAAACATGGGTAGAATTTGTATGATTCTGGATGTAGGAGGATATTATATGCCCCAAAGCCAATGAATGAGCAACACAAAGCAGGTGCACAAAGAAAACTGGGTGAAGTTATGAATGAGGCTGTGAGTTCCTTTATGTTCTTCTTTCCATAATGCTAATCATAGCACCCCTCTCTTATCAAATGTATCAAAAAAAAAAAAAGAGAAAAGAGAAAAGAAGGAAGTAGAGAGGGAAGAAAGTCAAGATAACTTTTGCTTACTTTATCTGCCCCCAAATCCAGCAAATACACATCTGCTAGACTTGCCCATTGCAAAATTTGACTTATATTCACCCTAGCAACCTCTCACCAGAATTTTCCTTTAGAGTCCTTTTTGGTTTTAAGTTATCTCTAAGTGCAATTGAAAAAAGTCATTTTCAGGGGGTCTTCTTGGTCCTCGGGTTAAGTCTCAGGACTATCACCTATATGACCTGAGTTAAGTCCCCAGCCAGGGAGCTTACCCACATGCGCAACAGGCCTCTCCTGTCTTGCCCACTGTTCCCCTCAGCAGTGTTTTTCAGTCAGTTTGCCTGTTCTGCTATCCACTCTGTCTCTGGTGAATCCTCTCATCCCTCCATACCTCTGGCCTACACCCCATTCTTCTATGCAAAAATAAATTTTGAAAATGTATATTTGAAGGGGCCTCCCTGGTGGTGCGGCGGGTTAAGTGCAGCACTGTGGAGCTGTTGGCAGCTGCAGCGCGAGTTCCATGCTCAGCCAGGGAGATTCCCACATGGCGCAGCAGATCTCTCCTACCTTGCCTGCTGCTCCCCTCAGTGGTGTATTTCAGTCTATCTGCCTGTTCTGCTCCCCACTCTGTCTCTGGTGAACACTCTCACTGCCTCACACCTCTGGCCTGCACCCCAGCTTGTATGCATAAATAAATAAATTTAAAAAATATATATATATGGATATATATGTATGTATATTTGAAAAAAAGTCATTCTCAGGAGAACATATCAGTGGACCCTGTCCTAACCAAAGGTTCTAAAGTTTTTATAGCCAACTGACTAGCTGGGAGGTGCTCAGGCTTTGGGTCAAAGTGGGGCATGTGTGAGGAATAACAACTTTGTTATTTTAGGAACTGTGCACATAAGTAATAAGCATTCAAGTGTATGTTTGCCTAGACAACCACGTACACATATGGCAAACAGGGAAAATATAATATTTTTCTAAATTCACTATTAAATGTCAGGGTATTTGTTTCCCATCATTATTAATTGTCCTGATATTTGTGAGCAAACAGAAGTTTTGTCTCCCTTACTTAATTGAAATTTCATTATAAGCAAACAGAAGTGTTGGAAATGACCATATATGTATGCACATACACAGCTACAGGCTTTTAAATCATTTATTGATTTAAGAAAGGTGATTGAATTCTTTCTAAGTGGAACACACTGTGATTTGTGCAGGGAGCTAAACAAACTCTAGTTGAAGCCCTGTCCTGTGCTCAGCTCTTTAGGTACCTGCACTGTTCCATTAACTCCTCTTGATTGTTAGTGGATTCTATGTGCTATGCCATTAAAAGTGAGGGATCAAACACAAGAATTAAATAATTTACCTAAGCCATGTACACAGTAAGTGGAAGAACTAGAATTTACACCTGTCCACCCAGCTGTAGCATATGATTTTTAATTAAAGACCAAATGGTGCACAGATATAAAGCAACATATTTTGTCCACCTTCCTTTAGTCTAAATCACTGGCTGGGGGGCAAATGTGTTCCATCTCCAAGGGACATTCGTCATTGTCTATAGACATTTTTGGTTGTCACAATTGGGCCTGCTATTGACATCTAGTGAGCAGAGGAGAGGGGGCCTGCTAAACTTCCTGATACTTACAGAGGGAGAGTGATAAAATGAGATTATCTCTTCCTTATCCCAATTTATATAACATCATTTAAATTTGAAATAGATTCACAAGGATGGATTTTTAAATTATAATTTAATTACATTTTTAAGGATGCTAATGAGGGTGATGCTATTGATAATATTCTTCTCACTAGGTAGTGATGAGGTATGTTTTGTAAGATAGACAACAAAACCTTCCAACACTCCCTGTAGAAACAAAAACTGCTTGAGGGGAGTCAGGTAGAAAGGTGTACCCCAGCACCTCCACTAGGGCAGCATGGAGATCGAAGTAGAATAGAATGATCCTAGTACAACCTAATGTATTATAGGAGCTTCTTAAGTGGATACTGAATGAATGAATGACTAAACAGTTGATAACTATTAGCACTCCTTCCAGAGAGAGTGGACAACCTCTGTATTTACTTCTAATGGAGGTTTCTGCTAGTTATAGCCAGCATGTCCAGTGATTGTTCTGCAATCCAAACTCAGAATTCAAGAGCTCAGTAGTCTCTGGCACTTGAGACATCTAATTCTGCTCCCTGGATTGCAAGATTGGGAGGAAAAAGTGGGAGGTAGAAAGTTGTGAAGAGGGGTAGGAGAGGACAAGCTGATAGAATTCTTTCCATACTTATGGAAATTAACAAAAACAATGTATGTCAGTCAAGGATATTGGGATTTAAACCAGATTGTGTGTGTGTATGTGTGTGTGTGTGTGTGTGTGTGTGTGTGTGTGTGTGTGTGTGTGTGTGAGAGAGAGAGAGATTTTCACTGCTTCTTCTACTTCCTGGCCTGTGATCTTGGGAAGTTATAAACCTTCCTAAGTGGCAGTTTTTGTTTTTGTTTTTGTTTTGCTTCCTAATCTGAAGATGGAGATAATAATATTTATAGGGTTGCTTTGAGGATTGCACATGAAAATGTCTGCAATGTGTTTAGTGATATAGAAGCCACTATAGTTATGGGTTATTCTTTATAAGAAGAATCTAGTTTTAGGCCAGTGCATGACATGAGTTTGACCTAATGCACAGTCTCCTGGAGTTGTCTCTGACTTAAGGATTTCTAATAAAAGAAACAAGGGACACCATGGCTGTGATAAAGCTGAAAAGGTCATGATGCAGAGGATTCTGAGAATTTCTTTGGTAATATTCTTTATTGAGAGAAGAGAAACCAGACGTCACTGGACCCAAAGCAATGGGAGGCTGTTTATGTTGGAGGAGTAACTGTTCGTGAGCAGAGTGAGGCCAGGGGCAGAAGACGACATATGAAAGGTTGGTATGAGAGTCCCTAAGAAAGTAGGGTGTCTATTTCTGTGGTATCCATTAAACAAAATAATTTAAAATATTTCTGTACATTGAAATAAGCATGGCTGTACTATAGACTATGCCGATTTTTGTTTATTTATTTTTATATATTTTAAAAAGATTTATTTGTGCATACAAGAGGTGGGGTGCAGGAGGTGTGAAGTGGGGATGAGAGGATTCATCAGAGACAGAGTGGGGAGCAGAACAGGCAGATTGACTGAAATACACTCCTGAGGGGAGCAACGGGAGAGACAGGAGAGGTCTGCTGCACCATATGTAGGTCAGCTCCCTGTCCAGGGATCGAACTTATGCTGCAGTGGCTTTTGATAGCTTCATAGTGCTGAGACTTAACTCCTTGCACCACCAGGGAGGTCTCTATTTTTATATTTTTTAAACTTTCATCTGTGTGTGTGTGTGTGTGTGTGTGTGTGTGTGTGCGTGTGTGTGTGTGTATAGAACTGGGTGCAGGCCATAGGTGCAAAGGTTGATAGGATTCACTAGATACAGATTGGGGAGCAGAACAGGCACATTTACTGAAATACACTGCTGAGGAGAGCAGCAGATGAGACAGAAGAGGTCTGCTGCACCATATGAGGGTCAGCTCCCTGGCCGGGGATTGAATTCAGGCCATAGTGGTAAACTTAAACCCTAGGCCACCAGAGATGTCCTATAATGCAAATTTTTAAATGACCAATGATACCCAAGACTTAAATGGCATTTTAAATTTAGAGTTTTACCCTTTAGATTATCTTGACTTTGCATTCAAATTATTTACAAAGTGTATGATCTTGAAAATATCATTTAACCACTATGAATCTACATATTAAATGGCAATAAAAATGTCCGACACAAGTATTATAAGAACTAAAGTATGTAACTTTGGAAGTGGGTACCAAGGTGATAGAATTCTTTGTCAAAAAGAAAAATTCATGTACCTGTTCCATAGTAGGTGCTAAACATCAATTTCCCCTCCAACTTCAACCTCTGTACATTTTATAAAACCAATTGGAAACCACTGATACCTTCCATGCTTGTTTATTTTTCAACAGAGAATTCTTGGTTCAACTTTACTGTGTTTCACAGCTCTGTAGGCGAGCACTGGGTACAACAAAAAATTATGAAACGCAATCTGTCTCTTTAATAAAAGCATGGAAATTGCAGGCATAAAATTCATTCATAAAATACAGAAATAATTAGTTCACCACATTGTTCACAATATCCTCTTTCTAAAGTGCCCTAAACCAAGATATTCCAACGAATCTTGACACATTTATTTCTCTAATTTATAGTGTTTCGTTGTTTGCCAAAGCATAGATTATCAGGACTAGACAATGTGAGCACAGGATACCAGGATGCAGCTACAAGAAAAAAAAATTATCTTTATTTGCCACATCTTATGGTTAACCATCCAGTTTTCTTTCAAATTCAAATCAAGATACTGCAGATATTTACAGGACAACATTTATATGCATGAAGTAAACAGTCAAAGAGAATACCACCTTGTTACTTCAAGGAGAGAATTCTAAATGAAGCTCAAAATTGGTGGAGAGAGGATAGTTAAATGAATGTGCAGTTTCACCTAGTAGGTAATAAAGTTAAGGAGTTCATTTATCCCAACAGTGTTATCAGTTAAAAATGTAAGAAAGAAGAGAGTGCAAGCCGCTGGAAAGAATCTGCACACCTGGGTTTTCATCCCACTACCGCCAAATAATATCACTTAAGTGCTCAATTCGCAGTTTCGTTGTTTACAAAGATGGGCATAATACTCATCGTATAGGATGTGGTTAAGACAGAAGGACAGATGTCTGCAAAGTGGCTATCACAGTGCTTACACCTGGAGTGTGTGCCATAAAGAGTGTTTTCCTTTCACATTTAGTAGGTTTTAATAAAATGAGGGCTGATGTACCAGGCATACCATTTTCCAGTATTTTTAAAGCAATCAGATTCCCCTTTACCGCCACATTTTTTTTCACCAAATGCAGTCTTATATGGTAGCTTATGACACAAAACCCTACACACACATTTGCTTAAAGATTGTTGAATGATAAAAGTGTGGATGAAGAAGCTGTAAATATTAGTAATGTAAGTGAGAAATAACTTTTCAAGATAGGGAAATGTAATGTATCTTACCGCAGCTAAGTGTAGGAATAGAGAGATGGAGTTTATTCAGGTGGGAATGGTGAGGGGTGCAAAGTCTCTTTTGCCAGTAAGGAGGCACTTAAATGCGGACTCAGTTTAATCACCTTAGAACTAGCTATGCAGAGATTCCCACCTGCTTAGTCTATTAAGTAGAGGAAAGTATACTTTCATTCAGGAGTAATGCCTTGAATTTTTAGGATGTAATAGACTTTCTTAAATGGCTTCCCTCCATCTTTTTGTTCACAGTGTAGTGAAATTTCTAACTGTGGTCTTTCATTAGGATCTGATAATATGTACAAAGTACAAATACCCAGTCCTCAATGAAATCATTGTCCAAAAATCTTTACTTGCTTGATTCCATTGATATTTTATATAATGATCTTTATCAGGAATATCAGAGTTCCAACTTTTAATATCGTAACAACCCATGAAACTAAACCTTTTGTGAACTTGGACGCGTTATTCAGTGCTCAGCTTTGGGATCTGGGGGTGTGATGTGGCCATGTCACGCCCATGTCACCAAGGTTGAGGCCACTAGTAAAATTCAGGGGAAAGGTCAGTGTACTTTAAAATAAGTCTATCTTCTCTCTCTTTCTTTCATCTTCCATCTCTTTCACTCTTACTTCCTTATTTTCTCTCCTTTAAAACTCTTTCTGTATGGTAGAAGAGAAAAATGTGTTGGTATAGAAGTCACAGAGCCAGACTTCTAATAAAAGGAGGTTACATATAACACATTCTCTGTGTGTGTCTTTGTGTGTGTGTGTGTATGTGCATGTGTGCGCGTGCATGTGCATTATAAGAGCAAAAGTTGGCTATTAAAAAATATGACTTAAAACTTGGGATTTCAAAAAACAAAATATGTCTATGATCAAGAAAGCTGGAAAAAAATGGATGGGTGAACTGGAGTTTGAATCCATATCTGTGTATCTCCAAAATCTGCCAGCTTGATAAATAGGAGGTCTGTCCATGCATTAGATAAAGAGCCCATTAGTTTATAGATAGGAAACCTCAGATGGCCATTCTGCCTGTTTCTTGATCCTGAGAGCAAGGTGCCTCTGGGAAGGATGCAGGGCTCAGGGGAGAGCATGCAATGGACTGTTCAGAGGCCGTGGGTGAACCCCAACATGTATGCAGGAGGCTATTGTCAGATAAAACATTGTTGTTAACGACATTGCAGAAAATCTGCTATTTGATCAATTTTATGAAACATTTCTTGGGATGAAAAATATCCTAAATTAGTCAATTAGATGAACTAAGAATCAAGTTTGTGAAATATGTCCAAGTGTCACAAGATGCTCTGAATGTCTTTGTTTATATTTCAATTAACATGAAAGCTTATGTTTGTTAAACAGAAATTATAGGACATATTCATTCTCTTGTCATCACTGTGCCTCATGTCTGGTGACTGATGCCATTCTAATGGCAATATTTCCTTGTGACTATGTGGGTCATCTAGTCCACCTTCTAATCCAAGATCACCAAGAAAACACAAAGTATAAATGATGGGCTTAGGTTTTTACAACTTTTTTTGTTTAGCTTTTGGTAAATGATTTTTTTGTAAGTATGTATGTTAAATGGCAGTATTATACAAAGTGTAAACAATGCTTTTATATTGAATACATGCATGTGTGATACAGATACATATATATAAACAATATACACACATGTGTTAATAACTGGATAATATGTATGTGTGCATACACAATTCCACACACATATACATGTATGGATGCATGCATATAAATATATGTGTATGTAGTAACTGGCATAACCCTGAAAATACATTCTGATGTGAAGAGATCATTTAAAAATCTAACAAGAACAAATATTTCTTACAATCTACAAACATAGGTGTATGTACACTGATGAAAAGTTCAAAGAGGCATCTAAGGTATCTGACACTGTATGAGCAAATAATTTTACAAGAAACAGTTCATTAAGGGTTTGATAATTATTGACAGTTTGATCCACGATGGAACAAGGTTTAGAAAATATAAATGCTGAAATAGGTGTGTTATCTTTTCTTATCACACTAAGCTTCAATTCACATTGAATTTTGTTAAAAATAAACAAATACATATTGAATGTCTTCCATGTGCCTGAGTATTCTGCCATTAAGAAAATGAAAAAATGAATTATATTGCATGCCTGACAAAAAAGAATTTACAGGCTAGTGGAAGACTGACTGCCATTGCTGTTTGATCTGTTTCTGTTCTCTCATTCTGCGTTGTGGAAAAAAGTTAGTTTCTCACCATGGTACCTTATGTAATATCTTGCACCCTGCAAGCCAGCAAATTACTGCTACTACCTCACCATAACAGCCTGAACCTCTGAAGAATGGGACACAACTGTGCATGGCTTGTAAGGAAAGTGGAACTTCACTTTCTTAAGATTGTTAATTAGGTGTGGAATATTCTATTTCATGTTTTTATTGAAGGGGAGAGTTGGATAACTGCAAATTAAAAAAATAGATTTCCTGTGTACTCATTATTGCTGCATCTTTTACTTCCAATATGAAACATAAAGGTGGTGTGGTTGAAGATAGCATCAGTGTATGTGACTCCCTTGTGTTTCAGGGCTAGGCTTTGAGTCAGAGAGACCAATGGATTTCAATGCAAATCTTCCTTGCTCTAGACAGAATGAAGATGTCATGTCTGTCCTCTCCTCTTGAGTTAAATCAAGCATACTCTGCAGGATTCTGTTGCATACTATATAGAAAACAGTAAACAATAACTATTAACATTTTAATATCATTTAGATTTCAAAGAATATAATTATTTTGTTCCCAGATATACTTAAATCTTGTCCCAATATTT
This sequence comes from Scalopus aquaticus, assembly GCA_004024925.1. Lineage (NCBI taxonomy): Eukaryota > Metazoa > Chordata > Mammalia > Eulipotyphla > Talpidae > Scalopus > Scalopus aquaticus. The sequence continues at coordinate 12,364 of PVIJ01007678.1, forward strand.
TTTGAGCTATTAAAATTATATATTAGACATGAATTTCATATTGATGGATACAAAGTATAGTTTGGATTATAAGTGAAAAAGGTATCAACTGAAATTATAAAGTTGCTATCTTGTAGGATATAGTAACTAACATCTCCTTCACTTTAAATTACTCAAGTGTTCTGTTTTTCCTCATAAAATTTTCTTTAAAGAGAGATTAGAGATTACATATATATTTGTTGTCTACTGAGTCATACTTTTCCATTTAATGATCCTTTATGAAATCACATATTGGGTTCTTTCCCTCTAAGGTTTTTAAAATACTTTAAACAAACATTTGTAAACAGATACACGGGATTGTGTTGTGTTTACACAAAGGTGGGGCAACTCCCTGCATAGTCTGTAGATACATGAAATCCCTGAACCCTCCTTAGATTCATGAAGTCAAGTCTTTCTTTTTTTTTTAAATAGTATTAAGTACTAGGACTTAGTACTAGTACCAAGAATTCATTTGCCTTTTAAACAGTTTTAACATTTACACTGATGACATAGAATCAATGGTTCTTAAAACTGTCCACTTTTGGCATGAAGAAAGGCAATGTCACCAACTCATACTAGCATCATTGCAATATTTAGCATTGTTTATGCTTTTCTATAAAGCCAATTTCACATAAGAAAGTCCTAAGTGAAACATCAAAATTTATTAATTTAATTAACTGATAAGCCTAGAGGACACAGTTGTTTAATATTCTATATAATGAAATAGGTACTTTCACATATAGCATTCATGTTACATACTGAAAGATGATGTTGACTCACTAATGAAAGCCCTGGTATGACTGTTTAAGTTAGAAGCCAAACTAGCCACTTTTCCATGAGAAAATAATTTCTATTTTAAAAAAATGGACAAAATCATGGTTATTTATACTTTATTATTTGGTAGATGTTTTCTTGAAAATTAAGGAATTGAACCTGTTACATCAAGGAAAACAATTGACAGTGTCTGTTACCATGATGAAATTCAGGCTCCCAAGTAAAAGTTAGAATTTTGGAAAATTTATATCTACTGTTCTAAGCTTATCAACTTTCCAAAACTAAAAGACATTTCTGTTTATATCAGCAGTGATAATAGCAAATATTACTTTCTGATATTGTGTAATAGAATGTATCAAAATTTGGAAGATCTATGTAACCCAGTGAATATTTTTCTAAATGTTTAATGCATAATATGAAATAATAAATAGAGCAAAGATTCATTGATGTGAAAAATAGACCAATGTATTTTAATTAATACAAAATTTCAGCATAGGGCCTCCCTGGTGGTGTAGAGGTTAAGCTCTGCTCTGTGGAGCTGTCGGCAGTGGTGCCACAAGTTCGATGCCAGTCCAAGGAGATTACCACATGGCGCAGCAGACCTCTCCTGCCTCGCCCACTGCTCCCCTCAGCAGTGTATTTCAGTCGATCTGCCTGATCTGCTCCCCATTCTGTCTCTAGTGGACCTCCTTGCCGCCCCACGCCTCTGGTCTGTACCCCATCTTGTATGCATAAATAAATAAAATCTTTAAAAATATACAAAAAACTTCAGCATAATATCAGATGCAAATAAACAGTGCAAATAAACTTTAAGAAACTCCATTTGTCATGTTTTGATACAGAATCAATTATGTGCTGTTAAAATAGTATTCCAATTCAACTCAGTTCCTCGATGTAATAGGATGACCTGCCTTCATTTTGTTTACCAGAGGACAAGTAAAATATGGGAAGATAATACCTTTGATAATCTCTAATCTCTACAAATTAATTGTCCAACAATTAATCAAAATTATCAAACATTCCTATAATTAGAATTAAGATGTTAAAAATGATAATAGAAAGAACCACAGATGGTACATATATCAAAATTACCACAGATGGACTTTAAAATAGCTGTGATCAAAAGTTTCAAAAAAATAGGAGACAAAATGGAAAAATGTCATGAAAATACAATTATTGAAAATAACATTTAAAATTCTACAAATGATTTTAACAATAGACAACGCATATCAGAAAAGGCGATCAATAAATTGGCCAGTAAAAGATATCCTGAAAGAATCAGAGAGCCAAAAGAATAGAAAATAGAAATACATATATGGGATATGATAAGAAAGTCCATTATTATATAACTGGAATTCCAAATGTGAAGAAAAGAAAGAACAGGACACAAGGACTAATTGAGGAACTAATGACTGGATTTGTTAAATAAAAAGAACACTTAGAAAGTAAATCATGAAAAAAAAAACAATTTAGCAGAACAGGCAGATCAGAAATACACTGCTGAGGGGAGCAGCGGGCGAGGCAGGAGAGGTCTGCCACACCATGTGGGATTCTCCCTGGCCGGGCGTCGAACTCGCATCAACAGCTCCACAGCGCAGTGCTCAACCGCTGCGCCACCAGGGAGGCCTAATTATAATGAAAATGGTAAAAGCTACAACGAGAAGTCCTAAAAAAAATCTGGAGATAAAGAATACATTACCTGAAATAAAACATCAATATTGATAACTTCTCAAATTAATGAAAATAGATAAAAGGAAAGATATCCTTAAGACAAAAAAATAAAATAACCATCAACCTAGAAGTCTGAATTCAGCAAGAATATTCTTGTAGAATTAAGGCAAATAAAAGATATCTTTAAACAGATAAAATTTTGTTATTGCCACCAGTCACCCAGTAAAAGAAATACTAACACAGGAGAATAATCTTAGAAGTAAATATGGAACATAGGAAGAACAATGGAAATAGTAAATCTTTGCAAAAACATAAAAGAGCATTGTTTATTTAAAAATAATAACAGGAGTCTAGCAAGATGGTGGCAAAGTGAAGATGCTAAGCTCACTACCTCCATATATTCACGACTAAGTGCAGCAGAGCAAAGTCAATGACACCTTAAAGATTAATGGATGATTACAAAGACCTCATGTTGCTTTGCTTTATACTATACTTTATACTATATAAACAACAGTACTAAAAGCAATATGGTACTAATGTAAAATAGGCACATGGATCAATAAAACAGAGATGAAAGCCCAGAAATAATTATACATGTATATCAAAACATAATTTACGATAAAGCAGCATGGCAATACAATAAGGGAAATTCTCTTTAACAAATAATGCTGAGAAAACTGGAATATCACATCTTAGAGATCACTCTCTAACTCCAAGCACAAAAATAAATTCAAATTGGATTAAGGATTTACATATAAAGACTTACAAAAATAAAATATGCAAAATAAAACTTTGTTGAGATGACCCTTGACATCAAAGATAGATTTAACCCCTATGGCAAGGAAAATAAAACCAAAATAAATGAAACAAAAAATCAGCCCAAACCCAAACAATTGCAAACCCTTGATATCTAACTACAAAACTGAAGGAAACAGAAGGGGAGTGTAGTGGGTGGGATTATGGAGCAGAGATAACTGGATCATGGTGGAGGATTATTGGGACTTTCAAGATAGGCTGGGGCTGAAAACATACATTTGTAGAGATTTGAACCTATGACTTCTAAAGCAAATACAATACTGTAACCACCTTTACCTTAGTAATAAGGCTATAAATTCTTATTGCTTTAAACTATACTATATATAATACGTAAACAAATAAGCAAACAAATAAAATGTTAATAGACAATTAGGATTTCCTCAAATTAAAAACAAATTTTAGGGCCTCCCTGGTGGCGCAGCAGTTAAGTGCTGCGCTGTGGAGCTGTTGGCAGCAGCGATGCGATGCGAGTTCAACGCCCAGCCAGGGAGAATCCTACATGGTGCGGCAGACCTCTCCTGCCTTGCCCGCTGCTCCCCTCAGCAGTGTATTTCTGATCTGCCTGTTCTGCTCCCCACTATGTCTCTGGTGAAGCCTCTCACCACTCCACACTTCTGGCCTGTACCCCAGCTGTATGTATAAATAAATAAATCTTAAAAAAAAAATTTATAAAATGAAACAAACACAGATTTTCAAAAAACTATACTAAGAGAAAAGACATCATTGGAGAAGATATTTATATATTACAACACAGAGAGCGGTTCATAACCAAGATATATTTTAAAAAAAAATACAGTCATCAATAAGAAAAAAACAAACAACCCAACTAATAAATGCATGATAAATCTGAACAGATAATACCCAGAAACCCAATAAATAGGTGAATGGAAAAAATGTTCATAATCACTTTTCATAAAAGACATTCAAGTCAAAACCACTATGAGATCACCTCACACTGATGAGAATGGTACATATTAAAATAATAATAATAACAACAATAATAATAAGCAACAACTAGTGCTGGTGAAAAAGTGGAACCATACTACACTACTGATGTGAATGTAAACTCATTCAACCATTTTGGAAAACGTTCTGGATTTACCTTTAAAACTGAAAATGGGAATATAGTATAACTCACTAATCCCACTCCTATGAAGAATGTGATGCCATCAACCAAAAAATCTGTATGTTTAACAGTGTTTATTGCAACACTATTTATAATAATTAGGATATAGAAACAGCCAACATGTCCCTCAATAGAAGATTAGATCAAGAAGATGTGGCATTACAACAACATTTTAGTCTAAACAGTCTTTGCTTTGAGCATAAAAAAAAATTCGTGTGTGAGCCACAGTTAGCCACCAACCTGTGTACATAACATCATAGTGACAACATTTTTCTTCCCTAACCTCTACTTGTCATTCAGGCCATCTTGTCATATTTCAGACTGATAAAATAATTTTCATCCAAATGAAAAAAATACCCGAGTTTTTCCACATTTAGAGGAACTTGGCATTTTGAGATTTCTGTAACTGGATTGCATATTATGAGAAGTGAAAAAGCTCCATTTGCAAGTCAGCCAAAGGCTTTTGACAGATAGATGTTACGTTCCTGAGTGGTAGTCCTTCATGATGTATAAATTGGTCACAGTAACCTCTTCTAAGGTTGAAAATACCATTATCTATTCCCAGAAATTTGACAGTTTCTACTGCCTCTAATTGCATTGCCTGCTGTCTGATAGACAATCTTTGACACACACAATAACTTTTCATTTCAATGAAACTTTGTAGTTCTGTATAATCTTTTTGAAGAAATTTTAAGTGACAATTAGGTATCCAAATTAAAATCAAAATTCAGCTCAGTTATGCTCACAATCAATGTAATCCAACCCAGCGAATCATCATAAAACATGGCCGCCTAACATCACAGGCAATGGCGCCCCTCAGTCCTCTGCCTGTGTCACCATTCTCCTTTTCCACAAAAACTAACAAGCATATTTCATTTTAAGATACCCTAAAATGTGAAAATATGTCCCTTTAACTAAAAATAAATTGTTAAATCAAGGAAATCTGATATCATACATTATAACATAATATACTGAAATATAGTATAGAATAATATTTGTGCCACTGAGTGTGTATATCCATGCACATGTGCCTAGGTAGCTGGCATAGTCTATTTAACATACCACATAGAGCATATATTTAGAGATCATCATGGCTGTCACTTTGGATTGTGAACATGGAATCGTGCAAAATTAGCACAACTGGAATTCTGGATCAATCAAACAGCATTCTGGGCAAGTAGAGATGATTGATGTTTTTCTAAAAATATGTTTCTGTTGCTTTTTTGGCAAAATCCCTGATAGACTGTTTTGAAGTGGTTTCAGAGAGTCAGATTAAAGTTTGGTCAAGAAAAGAATCATTGTCAGACTGCAATTAGGGGAAAACAGGATAGTTAAATATCATTGAAGGGTAAAGATAGGTTTTCAATTCTGTAGTCAGATGACACAAAAGGTGATGGTGTCTAGGAAATGGAGAGCGAAGTGAGATTTAGATGGAAAGAATGAAGAAGGTGATGAGAGTTTAAAGCCCTGGGAGAAGCTGGTGAGAATTGCCCAGGGACAGGGATACACAGGGATTTTACAAATAGCAGTATTGTGTATTCCACTTTATGTTTTGCATTATGATGCATTATAATCATCCAAATTCATCAGAACCAATAGGATTATTAGCCTCACATCCCATTTATGAGCACTGCCTTGGAAAGATCAAAGGAAAATTATTTTGTTCCTTGTTTAAGTCAATAAAAACATTGAGTGGAGAGAGATTAATGTCATATGGAAGAAAAAGTTGAGAGTCAAGAATTTCTACAGAGCCCATATAGGTAGTAAGAGGTCACCAGAGAAATGAGCTTCCTGAGAATTACAAGCCAATGGAATGGAGAAGTTTGTATTATACCACTGAAGAGATGGATCTTTAAAAAACTGCGTTTTTACTTGCTCATTGTATAACATACACACAGTTGGGTAGACATCTCAATCATACAATTTGATGAATTTTGGCATACGTATGTACTCATATAACCATCATTCAGATCCAGATACAGAACAGCTTTCATAAGCAAAAGGCTCTTTTTGCCATTTTATAATAACTATAGTAACTGAGAAGTGTCCACTATCAAGACTTCTGTTACTAAAGGCAAGGTTGGCAAGGCATTTTGCCTATTTTTAAGGGAATTTTATTTTTAAAATAACTAAGCAAGTTGACCCTCGCAAGGTGGAGTTCTTAAGAAACCTGTGCTATTGTCATTTGTCATACACTGTAACATCTATGTATGGATGGGATATCTACTTTTGATTTATCACTTCCCCCAAAACTTTAGCTAATAGATAGAAGCTAATAGATAGAAGATAGATAGACGGACAAATATGTAGATTTGTATATATCTTTGGTCTGTCAGGATTTGTCTATATGTCCCCTCATATAGTGGTTCATGAGTTTTCCACAGAGGAGATGAGGCAGTGAGAGGGTCTCACAAAGGAAAGGACTTCCTCTCACTATAGGATAATCCATCACTATGACATTCCTCCAACTGGCTCACTTACTTGGAGTTTTGATACAAAACGTCCACAGAAAATCAAATCAAGAAAAGTCTTCATTCACTAAAAAGTATTTATAAAGCAATCCTGGGGTCAGAGGTGATTGTCCAAAAACTGTCATGCATGATGACAAACGTTGCTTATCCTTCTGTCATTTTTGTAAACCTGAGAATCAAAAAATAAAACAGTGGACTGGGGTAGAGTGTTCTGTGTCCCACCCAACACTTACCTGGCTGGGTTATAGCAGTTGGAGAATCTGAGTAATGTTGCCCCTGTTTATCCTTTTACTTCTGTTCTCCCAAGTATTGCTCCACAGGGACAGGAATGTCCCTGCTGCTTCTAAGTACAGTCCATAAGCTCTTCCAGTTTTAACCTAACGCCTATTGATTGTTGCATGTAAACAAACATTGTTACCAGATGTAAACTTCAAAAAGTGCCAAAGGTACAATTCCTTACAAAGTATGCCCTGACCATGGCTCCTTTCTAAATTTTGGATTAGCCCCTGTTTTTGGTAAGAGCTAACATGTCATGAAATAGATTGAGTCGTGTAAGATGATTCTGTCCTCCATTAAATGACATTCTTCCATGCTTCAAGCTTAATAAAAAATGATGTAACATAAAGGAGTGGGGACATGACCTAGTGAACTATTTCCCCCAAACAAGAGTGCCTGCTTGTGGGAACTTCCAGGCTGACTTACTAAAGGACTCTACTTAACCCTGTATTAATTGAAGAGTTTAATATAAATCATCATCAGAGTTGTGGAGAGAGAGCACTGAAACAGGAGTCAGGGGCCAGTGCTGTAGTTTCAGCTCTGGCCTCTAAAATTTTCTTTCACTTGCTACCCAGTATGTACCAAGTTTTTGAAGATAAGTAATTGTTCCTCTTTAAAATTAGATGAATTGTGGTAGAGAGTGAGTATCCAAGGTGCTTAGCCTGGGTTTTACCATTGATAATAGTCTGACCTAGCTTTATTTTTCATTTAGTTTTAAGCTCATAGCTGTCAAACACCAACAGATTATGACATTTTCCCACACCATTCCATACTGCTCTCAATATATGACATAGTTTCTTTTTTTCTTTTTTTTTAAAGATTTATTTATTTATACATACAAGCTGGGGTACAGGCCAGAGGCATGGGGCAGTGAGAGGGTTCACCAGAGACAGAGTGGGGAGCAGAACAGGCAGATCATAAATACACTGCTGAGGGGGGCAGCGGGCGAGGCAGGAGAGGTCTGCTGCACCATGTGGGATTCTCCCCGGCTGGGCGTCAAACTCGCATTTCCCGCTGCCTACAGCTCCACAGCGCAGCGCTCAACCGCTGCGCCACCAGGGAGGCCCCACGACATAGTTTCATTTCAGTTAGGTCCTTAATTCAGCAACATATTTATTGAGTACCTACCACTGCTAAGTTTGGATATATAATAATGGGTAAAACAAAATAGGCATGATCACTGACTTCAATTCAAGTGGGTGGGACAATACAGAACATTACTCAAATAATCACCTATACATATCACACACCAGTGGCAGGAAGAGGTCCGTTCATATTTACAACATAAGACTATTTACAACATATCAGCTACGGGAATACATATTAAATGAGTGTGAGCCAGGCTGGTGGACTCATTTTCCCTTGAATAATGACTGAAAGCTGAAGGATCAACAACCAATTTGGGAACAGAACAGGATAAATTTCCAAGACAAGGGAACAGTGTGCACAAAGGCACTGTAACAGAAGAAAGTGCTGATATTAGAAGATGCCAAGTAAGTGAAAATCATGATGCAAACTAGAGAAGAGAAGTGAAGTGAACAGATTCTAAAGACGTGGAATACAAAATTGGCTGAATTTTATGACCGATTATGCATTAAAGTGGTGAGAAGCATAAAGGAGGGGATTGTGACTTGGTTTCCTTAGTGTTGGAGGTACCAAACTGAAATTTGGAGAGCAGGATTAGGGGGTAATAGTAAGTTAATTGTTGAACAGGCCAAGAAATGTGACTTGTCCAGTTGGAAATGTTTGAAATGCAGTTGTTTAAGATCGCAATCTCAGGAGAGACTTATGAGCTACAAGTTACAGAGTTGTAAATTATACTTATTTAGTTGATAAAGCTACTTCAGAAAATACACCATGAACTCTATCTAAATTGTATGTGTTTCACCAAAGCCCTTAACCCTTCTAAACAGCAACTTTCTCATCTTTTAAATGAGAAAAATACTGTGACTTATCTTGTCAAACAGAATATAAAAATCCAATTGAGTAATGGTGGAAATGATTTGTAAATTTTAATGGAATATTTAAGTAAAAGAATAATTATTCTCATTGTCATTAGCAGATGGTTGGAAGTAACCTTCTAAGTCCCTACTCAAATCTCAGTATCCCACTGAGTATCCTGGACATTTTTTAAAAATAATATTACTTTGGGTCACTCTAGCATTTTTTAATATATAAATCAGGACAAAATAGATAAAGGTTAAGAGTATTAAATGAATATGTTGTACCACAACCTAAGTAAAAACACTCAGACACGTGCAGGCAGTTTTATTTAAAAAACACTACAGTTTCATGTTTATACGATAAGATAACTAGTATTTGTCTTCTCTCCATCGGTAACAAGACTGTTGATTAAACAGACATCTCATAAAATTTACTACTAGGTCATTTGGAGTTGATCAAAACCATGTTAATTTGCTGTTAGAATTGATAGTAAGAGCTATTCAATGTTGGAAGAGTTCTGCCCAAACTAAAGTTTTTCACTGTAGAGTGGTTAGTCTGAAGATTTTTTTTTTTTGAAACAATTAGAGAGTAGGATCTATTATGGTCACTCGTATGTTGTAACAATAAATACACATCAGTTTCAAAATATATTTCTGGGTTCTCTACCACTGAGGGTATATGCACCACTCATTTACAAGTCTGTCAGGTAAGTATGACAAGGACATGTGCACAAATAGGGGCACCCAAAACATCCATTATACCACCCCGTTATGATCAAAGGCCCACATAAGAAATCACTCAGGCCAATCCCATCAAGATCATAGCTGAGAGATACCACATTGGACAATATGCTGGGACTCTTGGGGTGTTTTTGGGATGCAAAGAGGTTATTTGAATATCTTTGTTGTTACTGCTGTTGGGTTTTATTGCTAAGAAATTAAACAAATGTATTTAAAACAGCAAAATGCAAAAGTACTTGGGTTATCTTGTATAAGATTTGTGATGAGATTGAAAGCTGCTTCTGGCTTTGGGCACCTTCCATAGTGAGCTGTCTCTGCATCTGTCAGTGTTACTGGAGCAGGCTTCATCTGAAGTAGGGACAGATCCGAGTTCTGTCTACCAGGGGTTGAAATTGCCTTTATTATCTGAGCCGTCCGTCTGGTGAGTGTGTTGTGTGTTTGTGTGTGTGCTTTCCTTTCCATCTTTCCCAGTCCATTTCCAATACTGAAGGTGATGTAGGAACTGATAATGGAATGACCTTGAGGCCAAAAAAATGTGGAGTGAGTAACGTTCAATAAAATGGACTATGACAGGTATTTCATACAAGAGGTTTGTGAACAGATGACTTTTTACAAAGAAAATAAACTAACATTGCTTTGTTGTTCAGGTGCCAAAGTGATTTGCTTTTCTCTGTTCTAGCAGATTCTGATGGAGTGTTTTTCCCTCCTCTCCAGTGAAAAATGAGGAAAGGGAGGAAATAAAAAGATTGCTCTGTATGAGCCATTCAGAAAGAGAACAGAACATTAATAGTTATTTTTACTTATTTTGCTCCTTCTATTACTGCTAGTGGAAAAGAACTTCAATTTACTTAAACTTCAGAAATAATAATCATCGTAACAAGAGTTACTATTTATTGAACACTTACTATGTGCCAATCACATTACTAACTACATTGTCAGCATCAGCTAATTCACACAGTAAGACAAAGGGAATTTAAACAATATCTAATATTTAGGAATAAAGTTGAATCTGAAGTACCCCTGGAGCCAAAAGTCTGTACTTTAAAATGTTGCTTCTTTTTTTTTTTAAGATTTATTTATTTATGCATATAAGCTGGGGTACAGGCCAGAGGCATGGGGCGGTGAGAGAGTTCACCAGAAACAGAGTGGGGAGCAGAACAGGCAGATCCAGGGAAATACACTGCTGAGAGGAGCAGCGGGCGAGGCAGGAAAGGTCTGCCAAGCATGTGGGAATCTCCCTGGCCAGGAATCTAACTCATGTCACTGCTGCCGACAGCTCTACAGCACAGCACTTAACTGCTGCGCCACCAGGGAGGCCCCTGAATGTTGCTTCTTTTTGAAATTCCTTGCTATTTCCTGCTGGAGGCACTGTGCCAGATAGTGGCAAAGAATAAAAACTAGAACAAGAAAAAATCCTGACCCCAAGACAATCTACTCTATTGGAAACTATAACACATGCGTAGGCACCAGAATGGCAGGATGAGAACCATAGCAAATTGAAGGACATTCACCTGGATAAAGAGTTATCAATATATAGATTAAACAATGAGTGTCACGGGGAATGCGGACCTGAAGTATCCATATGTGCCGATATGTTTCAAAGAAAGCTAACCAGCCAGATTTTATATGATCTGGTCCAAGTTGATAAATTTATATATCTAACGTTAGCTCTATATTTAATTTATTTATTTTGAAGGACAATGCAGATCAAACTAAATAAAATATATCAAAATAAATGTATCTCAAACTAAACGAGAGATATTACTGTTGATCTTCTGGTAAAAACGTGGGATAGGGAAAAGATTACAAACTTGTAATTAGATTTGGCCCGGGTTTTAGTCCTCTATAACTCATACTGTAATTTCAGGTTTTCTTTTTTTTTTTTTTAAGATTTATTTATTTATGCATACAAGCTGGGGTACAGGCCAGAGGCACGGAGCAGTGAGAGGATTCACCAGAGACAGAATGGGGAGCAGAACAGGCAGATAGATGAAGTACACTGCTGAGGGGAGCAGCAGCCAGCGTGGGAGGCAGGAGAGGTCTGCCCCGCCATGTGGGATTCTCCCTGGCCAGGCGTAGAACTTGCGTTGCAGCTGCTGACACTTCCTCAGCACAGCGCTTAACCGCTGTGCCACCATGGAGGCCCAATTTCAGGTTTTTAGGTCTAGTCTCCCAGCCAGGAATGGACCCCAGGCTGCAGTGGCAGCTCTGAGCCCCAACCACTAGGCCACCGTGTGCTAGTGTCTCACGAAGCCGCAGCAGGAACTTCACTGACACTCAGGCAAGCAAGCGAAAGAGATTTGTTCAGAAAAATAGATATAAGGAAAATTTATTAAGGAGAAAAGGAACAGAAATAAAGTGGAACTCCCAGGCCAGTGGAACCAGGCCAGGGAGGTGCAAGGAAGCCAAGTGGAGTCGTGCTTCAGGGAATATAGACCTTTTTTCCCTAATTATTCTAAAGCCCCGTAAGTCTCTCTGTGATGGGTTAGTTCTTGGTGGTCTCACTCACTCTGCTTTAATGTCTCTGAGCCCAGAATTAAGTCTTATGTCCCAACCCTTATCTTAAGAGTCTTTTTTCTTTATTGTCCTTATTCAGGAATGTCCTGTTGGCATAACATTATATTAGTTTCAGGTATACAACATAATGATGATTCAATGTTTGTATACATTGTAAAACGCTCACATTATAATGTTCATAATATATCTTGTTAATATCCTTCTCCATGATAAATAGGTGCATTTTTTAATTATATAGTTTGAATTATGACTTATTTAGTAACATAACCAAGTGAACTTTAGGAAGAGTGATCTTGATAGTGGATGCTAAGGAAAGAGGAGCACTGGGAAGAACAGTCATGAGATGACTGAGTGGATTCAGATCATGGTCTGTGAGCTGCAGTTAGAATGAATGGAGAAGAAAAGTGGGATAAAGGGTATCCTGAGAGGTTAGTGGGAGAGATGAACACAGTCTTGGTTGTTGGAGTTGCTGGCTGGAGAACAGGGAGAAGAAACAGAAAGTTCAAATGTGACCTTAGACCTGTGAGGACATAGTAAGGAAGAAACTAGGTAATCCAGGTGAATGCAAATCCTTGTTTTACCACTTGCTACCTGTGAGGCTGAGGGAAAGTGACTTCACATTTTGAGTGTCAGTTACTTCCTATGTCAAATGAAAGGAAAAATATTGAGTTCCAGAGATACTTCGAGAATTTCATGAAGTAGAATATTTAACTAGGCTATCCCTAGTGTATGAGACATCTCTTAATAAATGTTAATTCCCTATTTGCTCCTCCACACTCAACAAGGTGCTCTTTACAATATATGCAATTTCCTGTTCCTACTTTCCTTGTCTCCGTAGACACATGTTGGACCCTTTTAGAGTCTTTTGTTGTTCCACTTGCCCTTTTCAAATCTATAGAGGAAAGCATGGAGCTGAAGCTGGATTTAATTAGTTCTATCCTTGTAGAATGTCCCAAGAAGCTTTGCTTTTTGGAATGATTAAGTACAATGGTGTATTAAAAGTACCCAGGACCAGGACCTCCCTGGTGGCACAGGGGTTAAGTCTCAGCATTATCAATCTTTCACTAGCCACTGCACCCTGAATTCAATCTCAGCCAAGGAGCTGACCCACGTGGTGCAGCAGACCTCTCTTCCATGGCTCCCCTCAGCAGTGTATTTCAGCAGCTCTGCCTGTTCTGCTCCCTCTGTCTTTAGTGAATCTTCTCACTCCCCCCACCCCCACCACCTCTGGCCTATTCCCCAGTTCTTGTGTGCATGAACAATTTTTTTTTTAAAAAGCACTTGAGACTGTGTATATAAGATCGATATCTAGAAAGATAGAAGTCATCTTCATGTTTTCTGGGCACTTTGGATAATGCCTTAAGATGTATATATAAATCAAAACAGGAACCCCAAAGGAAAATTCAACATCAGAATATTTCTGCAACTTGAATACCAGGAAACCAGAAATGAGACTATTTTTAAAAAATTGTCCTGCAAGATTTTTCACTCTGGGCATAAGAATACTGATTTTGTGTTGTCCTTTAGGTAAAACTGGTTCAAGTGCTATTTTATGAAATCTGGAAGGGAATATTTTATGTTAAGAATTATGTAGAAGAGTCTCCAAAGTCCTAGTAATAGTGTCTGGATGTCACCAAGTAATTGGGTGCATTTTGGAGCAAATTTAGCATGTGGACATGCATCTATATGGAAAAAAAAACAAAAACAAAAACAAAAAACCACCAAACACTTTATGATGTGTGACTTCACTCTACTACCTCACAAAGAAATTGGTAAGTTTCATAGCCTGGAGTAGCCAGGGGAAATGTTACTGTCTTGCTCTACCTCAGAAGCCCTCCTTTTATCACACTGAATCTAAATTGTATTTGATCATTTTTCATATCCTGCATTGCTTTTCACTGAATTTTCTTTACCAATGTAGATAAACTGATTGTCAAAAAAAGTCTCTACATCTCTACCAACAGGGGTGCGGGGAAGAGCGCAAGGAACTAATGATGCTCCTTTCTGTAGCCACCAATATTAACTTATTTATCTCTAGTGTTTGTACAGTGCTGGGACAAGAGCATCCTACTTAATTTTGCTCCACAAACAGGCCCACTGCCTCTGCCTGGAACAGACCTCTCTTTTCAGTAGTTCAGTGGATGGGAGAAATATTGGACTGGAAAACACGAGTTGAGTGCTGAGTGCTGCCTACAAAAGGCCTTCCCAGAGTGAATAAATGACTGAGACTGTGATTAATTTCTAAATTAATCAATCAGACATTTTCCCCAAATACCCAGTTAGATCTACTTCATGCCCATGGAGGCATGGGTTTTACTATGATGCTGGGTAGACTTCAGATCCCCTCTTGACTTAATAGAAGCAAACAAACACAAGTAACCCTGTGTTACATCTGTTTCTGCTATGAGCTTTGGCATATGGCTGCTTTCTCTCAACCATTGTCCAGCTTGCCAGTGGGGCCAGACATGAAAGGCACAGTACCAGAAAAAGGCTCTCATCTGATCAGACCCCTTTCTTGGGGGGGCAGCTTTTCGCATCTGTTCTGCTGGCCCAATCATGGGCAGTAACCAAAGATGGAAATCCACTTGTACGCTTCGGGAGCCAGAAGCACAAAGAGACAGCAGCCTTCCAAACGGAGCAAGGGACCAACTGGCAGGAGGTCTTGGTGCACTTCTTTAGGACACATTTTACCTTGGGGGTGAACTCCACTCAGAGTTCTGCTAAAACACCATTTATTTTTCTTTCAAAATACCCTTGAACTTTTGAAAAGCGTCAAAGTGGAGGCCATTGGGATAAAATTTGCCAGATGAGCTTGTGATTATGTTATTCACAAAAGTATAGCAATAAAGCTATATTTATTAAGCATTTGCCATGCAACAGCAGTGAACTGAGCACTTCAGTTATAGTATCCTCGCAACAAGTGAGTTATAGCTACTGACCTGTTGTTATTATTATTCTTGTTGTTGTTATTATTTTAGCACTGTGGCTTTATGTATTTGTTTGTTTATTTATTTATTTATTTATTTTACATCATTGTTCGTTTTTGTATGTTTGATTTCCCCCCTCAGGTGTAGTCTCCACAATAGTCCACCATCACATCATCTGTGAACCATCACCATAGACCCTTGTGCTTTCCCTCCCCTGTTTTGACTCCTCTCCCTCCCCCTCCCCAGCTGTATGTTTGGGATCTATAATTTACCTGTTAATTTTGTCTTTTTTTTTTCTGACCCCTTGTTCACTTCCCCTATATTCCTCCTATAAGTGAAACCATCCAATACATTTATTTTTCCTTCTGACTTATTTCACTGGGCATAATCCCTTTCAGCTACATCCATGTTGCTGCAGATGGTTTGATTTTATCTTTTTGATTGCTGAATAGTATTCCATCATGTATATAGACCGCATCTTCTTGATCCATTCATCTGTTTTCAGACATTTAAGTCTTTTTCATATCTTAGCTATTGTAAATAGTGCTGCAATGAACATAGGAGTGCAAGTTTCCTGTTTCTGGACCAGTGCCTGACTTATGATGTTCATATATACATGGCTATAGGAAAGTGATTTCATGTATCTGAACTTTAGGTTAATATTTTCTAATGAAGGGATAGAACATAAAATTATTATGGTGAGAGTGAGATTATATCTAGATTGTCTACCATATCATATTCCCTCAGTAAATTCTAATTCTGTTTGAAATATAAAGTATATCCAGAACTTACCACAGTATAATGCCTATAGTAAATGCCCCATAAAAAACATGTCTTGAAAGTGTGAATTGCACTATTTTAGGAAAGATCATGTTCCAGAATTTAGTACAAAAATATGTTCCTGGATTCATTTCAAATTATTTACTTACTATAGTTTATTTAGTCTTCTATGAGTTATCTCCTCTTATAATTTGTTTTAAGTAAAAGAATTGATTATGTGTGAAGTTAGAGATATCTCAACCATTTCCTGAATATTGGACCTTCATCCTAGCATTTTAGATGAAAAAATTGTAACTGATCTTGTTATCACACATATATACCGTTTAATTTACATTGAATTCTGGAAGCTACTACACTGTCCACACCTGCTCCTTGGAGAGATGATATTATTAATAATTTAGACATGCCTTTGTTGGAAGTTGTTCAGATCAGGGCCTCCTCCCTAGTAGCTTAGGAGTTAATTATCCATGCTATCACCCCTACAGCCAGAGTTCGATCCCTGGCCAGGGAGCTAACACTTATGGCACAGCAGGCCTCTCCTGTTTCACCTGCTGCTCCCCTTACCAGTGTATTTCAGTAGATCCACCTGTTCTGCTCCCCACTCTGTCTCTGGTGAATCCTCTCACCCCACACACCTCTGACCTACACCCCAATCTACACAAAAAAAATTAAAAAGTTGTCAGGTCATTGGGTTCTAATTGAGAACTTACATGGAGTCTATCAAATAATTGAAACAAAGTGGGCTATTACCAAATGTTCTATAGACTGAATAATAATAACACTTCTTATGTGTTTATTTGTGGGGACTTCCAGCAGCCAGCCACTATTGGACCAATAGAAGGTTGCATGTTCCTATCACACCGAGGTCACCATTTGTCACCTCATAAGGTGACAACATTGGGAATGGTACGGGGTGTAGGAAAGACACTCAAAGTCCAAATAGTGAGAGACCTAGAGGGCCTATAACAGGAAGAAGCAACCCTGATCCATGGGAAATCTCAAATTTATTTAGAATCAGCTTCAAAGAAAATGAACAAGTACATGGAGGAATGTACATATGTGGGGGTGCGTTAACGTGGGTGCGTCATCATGTGGTGCAAGCTAAGGTGAAGTAACCAGGGGCTATTCTTGGGGGACTTCATAGTTCCTCCTCATCAAAGCATACTATCTCTAGTCCCTATTCTTACCTAATTTTCTGCTAATCATTACAAGTAAGCTATTCTAATTGGTCTTACTAATCTGACCATAATGTCTGCCTGCTGTTTTCAGCAGATACTGATTTCCCAATATGTTCCTCATACCATACTTTTGCCCTGACGAGAGGCCCTCTGACTGACTCTATATTTTAGCGTGACCAGAAGGAATCTTGGGCACCAAGACAATAGCCCGTATCACCAGGAGGATTGGGGATTCCAAACCAATGCTTTGTTGAATCTGTAAATCAGGGCATTAATGTATCTCCTTGTAGGTTCATAGAATGAGTTTTAGACATGAAGGACTAAGGTCAATGGGAAAAACTATAACTGTGCTCACTGTGACATTGGAGTAGTTGACTCTAATTTATTTAACTCTATTTAACACTTGAATATGTGGCTAACTTTGTAAGTAAAACCACAAACCCCATGACTCCATACAAGATATTCGGTTAATACATTATTCAGCCATGACTTTCTCTCAAGTAGTGGGGTGCTCTGCTCTGGCACCTCAACATGGATGAGGAAATAGAACACCAAAGGCAATAACTCTCAAATTATATGGACCTGGGTTCAGTCCCATTTTTGCCTCTTCTCATCTAATTTTACATGTTAAATCCCCAATGTCCTTCTATGCAAAAATAGGGATATCTAACTCCTAGGTTGTTCTTCCGATAATTAGAGATATTAATCTTAACAAAAGGAGTACAATAAGATGGGTGTGTAGTTAATAATAGCATTGTTGTCATTTTGATTAATATAATACTGCTGTAAGTTTATTGAAATTGTCTTTGTCTATTTCAGTTATGTTTATATTACTACAATATTTAGTTAGAGTCCCAGATAAATGTCAGAAAAGTTGGATTCCAAGAGTGTGTGCACTTTTGTTTGAGAATGTTTATCCTGGCATTGATGGAGAAAGAATATTCAAAACAATTGACATGCTCCATTCAGATGTAGCAGCTCAAATGAAAAGTTTAATTTGCCTTCTGCAGAAGAACTATTAATCTGGAAATGACATGTTATTTCATAGTGATAAAATATCCTACTTCAGTGACAGTTTTAATAAGGTGGGTAATCCTATTTGGAATGTATCACCTCCATAATAAAGTCCTTTACCTCTACCCCCACGCCAGCCAAGTAAGAATCAAAGTGTTCTTCCAGCACTATGGAAGATAGAATCATGCTTAAAGAGAGAGGATGGGAATTAGGATGGACTTAGAAAGACAGTACTTTGAGTCTACTTGGACTTGACAGTCATCTTGATAATTTCCTGAACTCCTCTGAGCCACTTTCTTTGCCTATGAAATGGTGACAAAGCAAAACTTGACTGACAGATTTTCTGTGAGAATTTAAAAGAAGCCAGTAGCTCTCAAAATAATGGGAGTGTTTCCAAATACAGTCTATGGAATCAACTACCAGTGTTTGATGCTCAGTTTCAACATTGACCAGCTAATTGACCTTGAGCAAGTTACTTAACTTTCTACATATGATAAAAAAAAAAAATAGAGGAAGGTGACTTTATGACACATAGGATATTTGCAGGACTATTATGAAAATTAAATGAGATAATGTGAGTTGGGCACTATAACACTCACACAAGAAGTGTGTACATGTGAAGTATTGCTATAATTATTTTGTTAAGCTGTTACCCTTCTCACTTTGCTGTGATCCTTCTCACTTTGTGATTTGTCACACTATGTCTGTCATCCTCGCTAGGTGTCATGTTATATTCATCTTGTCATGCCAATACCCAACATGGTGTCTTGCACAATAATGAAGCTCTGAAATACTTTATAAATTAATGGATGACTTTTTAATAACATTCAATGTACTTTCACCTTTGTAACTGATGATCTATGATGTATCACAAAGTATTACCGTATCATGGCACATATAGTAAGTTATAAAAAGATGGAATGTAACCTTGTACTTGACTGGAAGATGCTTATAAGTCTAGCTGGCAACTAGCAAAGACACAGATCTTTAAAATGTAAGAAAACTTAATGCTATCTCAAGGTACCTTTTATAGCTATGGTGACCATTTAGGAACTCATATCATACACACACACACACACACACACACACACACACATTTCCAAGTAATACATGTATCTCTTCCTCCATGTAAAAATAAACCCAAAAAGGAGTCAAAATGTATAGCTATTTATCTCTACTAGTGATATATGTGCTGTCCAATTTTGGTGAGATAATCTGCTTGCCTTAGATTAAATTTTCTATCTGTGATTTTTATATTTATCTATAATGTTTTACTAATGTCATTAATTTCAAATGCAGTCACTTAGAGATCTCACAATAGTTCTTTAGTGCATTTTCTTTTTTTTTTTAAACATTTATTTTTATGCATACAAGCTGGGGTACAGGCCAGAGGCGTGGGGCGGCGAAAGGGTTCACCAGAGACAGAGAGGGAGGCAAAGCAGGCAGGCAGACCAAAATACACCGCTGAGGGGAGCAGGAGAGGTCTGCTGAGCCATGTGGGAATCTCCCCGGCTAGGCGTCGAACTCGCGTCGCTGCTGCCGACAGCTCCATAGCACAGCGCCTAACCGCTGCGCCACTGGGGAGGCCCAGTGTATTTTCTTATGCTTCATATTCACAAATAAATATTTAGTACTAAATGGGAATCCTCGATTTAAACCTCTCCAATTGATTCTATTGCAGTCTGAAATAAAATCAAGTTCAAATCTTGACCTGTGCAATGCTGCATGATCTAACCGTATATTCTCCTACTCCTCCGCTATTCAGTACTCACCAGCTCTACCAGTCTGTTTATTGTTCATTCAGAACTCACAAGCTCTGCCTGGAAGTTTCTATCCACAGATATCTACAAGACTCACCTTTCCCTTCTTTGAAATCTTGCCTCAAATGACACTGTGTTTGGGCCTGATTCAAGGGCTATGGCATGACACCTCCCTTAGTTGTTAACATAATAATTTAGCTTGATATATCGTACCACATTCTTCAAGGCCATGGTAAAATGTACCTTAGTGCTTATTTTGGTCCTTCTGAATTTGCTGTTGATACCTGGCAAATACCCACATTCTGCTTGAACATGATATTGCAAAAGAGAGCAGCTATTCCAAGAAGGTCATTGATAATTCCTTAGATTGCCCATACCCTCCATGACCTGAGAATGAAGAAACCTTCCCCATTCCCCATTTTTTTTTTCTATGTAACCTTTCTTATGTAATCTTGTTATGCAGGAAGATTTTGTTGTTGCTGTTGTTGTCTGTATCTTTTATAATACTTACTGCCATTATCTCAACATAGTGTCACTTGCTAGTAAACAAACTCTTGGTTCAGGGTTTGGCTCTCTGATCAGGGACCAGTATGACAGAGATAGGCTGGTAACAAGACCCCCTTGAAATTTTCTTCCCTAATCATTCTATCTAAAATTGCTGTATCATGTCCATTGTGTAGATGAAGAATCTTATAAAATTTAAAGATATCTTACAAGGTCAAGGTGACACCTGACCTTAAACTCAGGTCTATCTACACAAATTTGTATAAAAATTGTCATAACCTATGTAAATTATGTCACAAAGAAGCTATTATGGCTAATAATGTGCAGCACTTCACTGATTGTGTAATCTTTTGCATTATACTTAATCACTTAATTCTACCAGTGAGAAAGACATAGTTTCCCTACAAAAGGACTCGGAACTTTGTTTGGCATAAATATAGATGAGATCATTGATATATATCATCATAGTCATCATTATTCCAAATTTTCATATGAACAAAGCAAGACAAGCTAAGGAACTTCCAATATTTGATAATGGTAGAGCCAATATTTAATCCTGAATCTAACTAATTATAGTATCAAATGATCATTCAATAGAATTTCATGTTAAGGAATCATGTTAAGGAAACTCCTGGGTGATAATGGTTTATGTTTGTCAGTTATCACAGGTTGACATATACAAATTTTATTGTTATTATTAGGCTGTATTGATCATCACCATATTATAAAACTGTGAAATCATGTTAAAGACATACTATATAGATATATAGATATAGATATATAGTGTGTATATATATACACATATATAAATAGACTTGAATATATATAAATTAATTAAAATATGTGTTAAGTATCTAACTATTTGCTATGCACTCCAATTCATATGTCTAAGTAACATGTAACTCAGGGATTTAAAACACATGCACACACAGTGAAAATGTCCACTTTTGAATCTGAAATGCAATTTACAGTGAAAGTTCACAAAGTTATGGGCTTTATAGAAAAGGGCAGGCATCTGGAATGCATAATTGGAGTTCATAACACAATAGTACAGTTAGTCCACATAGTACAGTTGTGATGCATCTATTAAAGGACACCAATTTATTAGAGCAAATTAGACATTAAAGACATTCCTTTTGGATAAAGGAAACCCCCAGTCATATGAAACATCACTAAGAGAAAATGGTTAAGAGAAATAACAATGGTGGCACATGACCAGCAGTGACAGATCTTTGTGCTCATGCAATGCTAATGTGGTTTGAGAGTAATTACGTACATTGTCCTTTTATTTCTTACACCTAACTACATCCTAGGAATGTCTTATGTAATTAGCATACAAAAATATACATTCTTTGTTTTCATGGAGTTTTCATGCTAGTGGTGACTAGCTAATCACTTCACTTATCTACATCCTTAAAATGGGAATAATACAATTGACCATTTGGAGCTTTTGGATAAGGAGCTAAGGACAAGCATGTGTAAAGGCTCCATATGTTCTTGTAAGTATCATATGAGTAATATATGTGCTTTCCTATTTGTAATATGGACTGAAACTTATTTTCTCAAGCTACATCATAGGTTATGATTAGAATAAAAATATTCATGACAATATTATTAGTAGCTTCACTTTTATTTAGCAGTCACATGATTATGCTGAATATTTTAAAATGTCTTAAATAGTATTAAGTCTTTGGACACATCCATTAGTAGGTGCTGCCTCTCTTCCCATTGATTGGATGAAGAAACCACAATTCAAAGGTTAAATGCCTAAGACCAATGTGAGAACAGGGCTTTGTAACCAGAGCAATGTAACCTCATCCTCTGCTCTTGATCACCACATTATACAGATTTATGAAAAAAAGAAAAGACAAAACCACTTTAGAATAAATGATATTAATGTAATTGAACACGATGGGCCTCCCTGGTGGCGCACGGGTTTAAATCTCAGCACTATCACGCTGTCGCCAGCCACTGCAGCACGAGTTCAATCCCGGCCAGGGAGCTAACCCATATATGGCGCAGCAGACCTCTCCTGTCTCACACGCTGCTCCCCTCAGCAGCGTATTTCAGTAGATCTTCCTGTTCTGCTCCCCACTCCGTCTCTGGTGAATCCTCTCACCCCCCCGCACCTCTGGCCTACACTCCAGTTCTTGCATGCATAAGTAAATAAAAATAAATCTTTTAAAAAATTTGCACTCTAGTGACTATAATGTTCTTTCCATGAAGTGGGAATTATTTAAGATGTGTGTGTAAAACGGATTGAGATTCAAGATGAAATATTCTGCTAGTAAGGCCACACTGCAAAATCAACGATTCAGGAGCCTCGGTTTCTAGTTCTGATCACAGCATACTCCACATGTAACCTTGGGCACATTACTCTGTGGAATAAGATGGCAACTCCAAATATACCAACTTTGGTTTTCTTTTTGCAAAATTAAAGAGGTTTAATTTCACCATGACAGTCTATGATTCTATTAAAAAAAGAAGAAGAAACAGTAAAAATAGTTTGAAATGGATGGTATAACGATATTTAGTACAATGTGCTCAGTTTTGCACTCTCCTGGACCTCCATCTCTTGTCCATCTTCTGGAGTTTTGCAACAAAAGGATGAAGAGGAATCAGGCAGAGTCCAAGCTGAGGCACTTCTGGGAAGGATGGTGGGACCACCAGGACAAATATTTGTGTGCATAGAGCCTATCAATGAGGGACTAGAATTAGGCCAATTACTCTATCCCCAGGGAAACATCATCTTGATCTTCAACATAGTAGAATCCATAGGAGAGTCTGGATACACTTTCTGATTTAGAGCTACAAGACAGTGGTAGGAGATCCATTTGCTAGGACTTAATTGATCTAGTGATCAGGAATTCCTATGGTGTGCCAATTATAGTGGAAGAATTGAGAAACTGATTAGAATCTGAGCTATAAGGCCAGTTTTTAGAAAAGCCATCATAGTAAATATTATTGGGAGAATAGAGTCTTGGATAACTCAGAAAAACCAAGAGGCACTCAATTCCAAACCCCAAGTACTTGTGGACTGATAACCCAATCTATACTCCTATTCAGATCAGAACTTACAGTCTGCCTGGGGTTGGGACTGTTGGCTTTAGCCTAGGCATTCAATTCAATTTATGAATCCTGTCTCTGGCATGCGATGGCCTAAGTACAAATCCATATTCTGTCACTGAATAAATACTGACCATGTACAACATTCTTAACCTATCTACAACTTGGTTTCCTCATCTGTAAAATTAAATTAATAACAATAAAAATAATTACAATCATACTGAACATTGTGGAAGTTCTGCTTCTTGTAAGATGGCGTTAAGTCCTTCTACTAAGAACTGTTAAAAATTCTGGTTGTTGGGGCCTCCCTGGTGGCGCAGCGGTTAAGCGCTGCGCTGTGGAGCTATCGGCAGCGGCTACGCGAGTTCGATGCCCGGCCGGGGAGGGTCCCACATGGTGCGGCAGACCTCTCCTGCCTCGCCCGCTGCTCCCCTCAGCAGTGTATTTCTGATCTGCCTGTTCTGCTCCCCACTCTGTCTCTGGTGAAGCCTATCACCACTCCACACCTCTGGCCTGTAGCCGGGCTGTATGTATAAATAAATAAATCTTAAAAAAAAAAATTCTGGTTGCTTTAAGTAATGCAAATATAAGTATACTCTGAAGGACAGAAAAAAATTAGAAAGACAGTCTAAGCATCTTAGGACCCATTAAACAATATGATAGTGAATTCTCTGGATTTTATTTTTGTCTCATATCTTACTGAAGAAGCTAGCAAACTAAATATGGCAACAAGTGCAGACAGAAAAGACAACAAAAGCCTGTTCTCTCTTGACAAAGGATCAGAAAAATAACAGCTAGAAAGAATGAATACTATAAGACAATAACTGCTCTAGTCTATCTATATGCCCCAGAATAAAACGGTGGCCCCTATATGCACCTATGCTAGCAAAGACTGAATGAGGAGTTTAGACTTTCATCCTTATGAGGCTGTAGAAATGTATACAGCAACATTCTGCACAGTACATGGGCTCAACACCAAAACAGAGCGGAAAAAGGAGAAAATCAGTTATCATGTAGAACAGATAAGCAATAGAAGGCAAGTAGACTGGGTTGAATGAATTCTGGGGCTTGTGAATTTAGTATTCTAATAGTCACACCATCTGTGTCCTGGAAGAAGAGGAGAAAAGAGGTAAGTATGAAAAAATTATTGGAAAAATACTCGCTGAAAATTTCACAAATTTGGCAAAGGATGGAAACATATAACCTCAATAAACCAAACGAAACCACAAACAAGATAAACTCAAAGAAATTCAAGCCAGGATATAAACAAATTTCTCAAAATAAAAAGGAAAAAAAATCTTGAAATAGATAAAAATCATATCTTGTAATTAAAACACCAAGAGCAACAACATCAAAAATCCAAATGACAGTTTTCTCATCATCCAAAACCAAAGAGATCAGAAAGAGGTAGCATATTATTTTTCAAGAGCTAAAGAAAATACCTATAACCCAGAATCTGATACTCTTCAAGAATATCCTTTAGAAATGAAATGAAAATTGACATCCTGAGATGAAGGAAACAAAGAGAATTTGTCCATTTTTCAAGTTGTTTTAGGATTGTTTTAGGATTAGCAGTTTTATGATAAGTGACAGAAGATGATAGATGATAGATAGATAGATAGACAGACAGACAGATAGATATTAGATAGACAGATAAATAGATGGATGAGACAAGCATAGAGGCAGACATAGCATTCTGCTACAAGCAAGCTGTGCATAAGGATGTTTATGTCAATGACAAACGACATATATGACAGTGTTCCCCAAAGTCCCATTGCCTAGTCATACTGTAGCCTCATAAAGTTGTAGCATTTCACACTGGTAGCAACCTCTTACATCACGTGTTTACCACCTATTTTGATTGCATCATTCTTCCTTTGCTCAATTTAATCTTGTGTAGTTATGTTCAGCATGTCCCATAAGTGTACAAAATCAACTGCTAATGTTTCCAGTTAAGAGCCCGCATCACACAATTGACCTGGAAATGAAACTGAAAATGATTAAGGACTACGAAAGTTTAAAATCGGTGATGGTGATTGCTCACTGGTCAGGCACATTCCGTTCCACCATCGGATGATCCTGAAGAACAAGGACAAAATGACAGAAGCTGTTAAAGTTTCTCTTCATTGAAAGCAACGAGACTAACATAGTTTGAGAAAGGTCTCTATCAGAGATGGAGAAACTCTGATGACCTGGATGGAAGACCAGACAAAAAGGGATCCCTCTCAGTCCCAAGATGGTCCATGATCAAAGCAAAAAGATTGTGATGTTGAAACAGGAGGCTGGACCTGACCACAAGATAGAATTTATGCCTTGTTCTGTGACATTAGCAGTGACAAAAAGCCTAAGGTCACTTTTTTGAAGCCCATTCCCATAGATGCATGATTTGTCATTTTAGCAATTCAAATGAACTGTAGATAACTTACCTCTCTGTAAGATCCTTTTCCCTCCCTCATTTACATTACAATTTTCTTAGATATTTTCACTACATACATTTTAACCATATCAGACAATGTTATATTTTGTTTCAACCCTCTAACATAATTTAGAAAATGTTAGAGGACAAGGGAAGTCTATTTTATTTATACATATTTTTACTTAAAGTCAATTCTAATATTTCCTTTCTAGTTAGAGAACCTTGATCTAAGTCTTACACTGTATTGAAAAATTAATTCAAAATGCATCATGAAACAAACTAAATACAAAAATAAAACTTTTAGGGCCTCCCTAGTGACACAATGGGTTCAGCTCAGCACTATGAAGCTATCCAGAGCCACTACAGCACAAGTTCCATACCCGGCCAGGGAGATTCCTACATGGTACAGCAGACCACTCCTGCCTCACTCGCTGCTCCCCTCAGCAGTGCATTCAGTTGATTTGCCTGTTCTGCTTCCCACTCTGTCTCTGGTGAGTCCTCTCATCATCCCACCCCTCTGGTCTACACCCTTGCTTGTATGCATAAATAAATAAATCTTTAAAAATAAATAAATAAAACTTATAGAAAAAAATAGCAGGAAAAAAATTGTCAAGACTTAAGGCAAGAACAAGTATTTTTAGACTGGAATGATCCATGAAAGGACAAAAATGATAAATCAGGTATCATAAAAATGAACACTTTTGTTCTATAAAAAATCTTGTTAAAGAATTGAAAAGACATGCTACATAGTGGGAGAAAATGCTTATACATACCTAATGTTGACTCACCATCTAGAATCAGTAAAAAAGAACTCTCAAAATTCAAGTTATCAAAGAAGTCAATTAGAAAATAGGCAAAGTATGAAAAAAAAAATTACCAGAGATGATGTGCAGAAGGCAAATAAGCACCTAATAGGATGTTCAAAATCATTAGTCATTAGGGAAATATAAATTAAATCATAATTTAATTAAATCATGTCACTACACACCTAACAAAAATCATAAGCAGTGACAACACTGAATGCTGAATAAGATGTGGAGAAACTATCATTCATACATTAGTTTTGGGAATAGACACCATACAGTACCCCTGGAAAACAGTTCAGCAATTCTTGAAACCTAATCATGAATCTCTCATTATGGCCTAGCAATTGTATTCCTGGGGATAATTCCAGAGAAATGAAAAATTATGTTTATACAGAACGTTTCCCTAATTGTTCATAGCAGTTTTATTCCTTATAACCAAATATGAAAGTAACCCAGATGTCCTTCAATGGTTAAATGAATAAACATACTTGCCACAAAATACTGTTCAGTAATTAAAAGGAACAAACTATTGATAAATGCAACCACCTGCATGAACCGCTACAGAATTATGCTGAGTGAAATTAGACAATCACAAAAGGTATGATTCCATTCATATTGCATTCTTGAAAAAAAAATGATAGAAATGGAAAATAATATTAATGTTTTTCAGTGCTTAAAAAGTGTTGGGGTAGACCAAAGGACAGAAAAACATTAATTCAAAAGAATACCTGCATTCCTATGTTTAATGCAGCAATATTTACAATAGGCAAGACTAGGAAACAACCCAATCGCCCAAGAACAGATGACTGGATCAAGAAGATGTGGTCTACATACACAATAGAATACTATTCAGCAATCAAAAAATATAAACTGATGCCATTCACAGCAACATGGATGAAGCTAAAAGGGATTATGCTCAGTGAAATAAGTCAGGAAAAAAGAGCAAGGAAGAGAGAGCAAAATATCAGATGGTTTCACTTATAGAAGGAATATAGGGGAACCAAACAAGGGATTAATGGGAAAAAACCAAACAATAAAAAAAAAGAATAAAACAAAACAAAATTAAACAGACAACTATAATTCAAAGACATTCTTCAGGGGATGGAGAGGGCTCAAAACGAGGGCAGGAAGAGCATAAGGGGCTATGGTGATGGTGCACAGGTGAATTGGTGGTGGGAATTCTACGGGGACTACACCTAAGAAAAGAAAGCAAACAAAAAAAAAGGAATGAACAAATATGTAATATATATTTATATATATATATATATATATATATAAATAAATAAACTATTAAAAAAGTGTTAAGATAGAAAGGAATAAGGTGTGGCTATAAATGCAGTGTGAGGTTGATAGTATATTTTTGGGATTAAAACTGTTCTTAAACTTCACTGTATTGATATCAGTATCTTGGTTGAGATATTGTATTACATTTTTGTAAAATGTTAACTTTGGGGGAACTAGATAAGGAGAACAACGTTTTCTTAGAATTAATTCTTAAAACTAAATGTGGACATAAAACAATCTAAAACTTACAAAATTTAAGAAAATAACACCGGCCTCAAAATTAGGATTATGATGATTACATATATTATTCATGTAACATCTCAGTACAGAGTACACAATTCTCAAAATCTTTCAACTATTTTTATTTTCAGTTTGTGGAATAAATCAGTAAATAGACACAAGAAAGAAACTAAGAATGTCCAAAAAATATTTCCTAGAAACAATGATGGTTCAAGTGGATTTTTGTGGGGTCAGGAGCCAGGGGAACTAGCAGAGAATGGAAAAAAACCAACTAGAGAAAATTAGGCAGAGAGGTGAGAAAAGAAAAATCGTAAAGCAAATATTGGAGAGTCTTGAAGGTCAACTCAAAAGAAGACATTTCAAATTGATTTAGAATGCAAGGTAGAGCCAGTGGAGCAAGTGTGGCAGGAATTGGACAGCCATTATCAAAAAAGCTATCAAAATGTTCGGGCATGATTTGTTCTTAATAAACCTGTGGTACTCTCAGTCTGTGATTCCATTGTCCTCGAAACGGTCATAGATTTTGTTGGTTCGTAATTTTCCATTAGCTTCCTAATTACTGATGCACTCTGAGAGATATTCACTAGCTAGATAGCCACCTGATTATGGAAGGCTGTGGCTGATTTATAGTGTTTGTGAATGTCCTCTGCCTCCATTTCTTCCCTGATGTATTGAGGACATTTTTTGCAAGTCATAGGAAAAACATTAGAACATTTAGCATTTGTAATTAGGTTCATTTGAGAAGCATCACTTGCTTTTTCTTTAGGATTGGGCTTTGTATTCATTTCATACTTCAATATTCTGTGCTTTTGTAGATGCCTACCAGTGATTTTCTTTTTAATGTTTGAAATCCTCACTCTTAGTTTTTTTAACTAAATAGCCTTTCTGAAAATTGAATGTGTTTCTGCAAACTGCCACAGTAGTCTAGGTATCATTCCCCAGGCAGATTTGGAGTACTTACTAGGTGCTGGATTCTGTCACATGTTCAGGATACCCTGATAGAGGGCATAGTCTTTGTTTTTATTTTATTTTTTTTAAGATTTATTTATTTATGCATACAAGCTGGGCTACAGGCCAGAGGTGTGGGGCTGCAAGAAGGTTCACCAGAGACAGAGTGGGGAGCAGAACAGGCAGATCTACAGAGCAGGGGGCAAGGCAGGAGAGTTCTGCAGTGCCATTTGGGAATCTCCCAGCCAGGCGTCAAACTCGCATCACCACTGCCCACACTGCCACAGCACAGAGCTTAACCGCTGCGCCACCAGGGAAGAACAGTCTTTATTTTTAAAAGATCTGCAGTCACATGAAAAGGGAGAGACCAGGAAACCTGATGAGTATGTGTGTGTGATATGATAAAATTTGCTGCAGCCTGGATACACAGACCTGGGTGTCCATTATGAAAGGAGGCCTTTGATCCTAGAAATCTGACTAGAACTAATGCTACTAATATAATAGGTAAGAAGGATGGTAAGGAAAGGGGGGAGGGGCCCCAATTGTCTATGGTGGAGGATTATGAGTGTTTTTGGTGGTTATATTGGTGTGGCAACACATGTCTGAAGAGGTGTGAACCTATACCCCAAAATCGTAAGCATTATTGTAACCTCTAAAAATAATACAAAAAATTTTTGAAGAAAGTTTTGTAATAGGTGACATTTCAGAATAGGTATAATAGGTTTCCTGAGCATTCTGGGCATGCTGGTATAAAGGGAGAGATCAAAATGAGCTTGATCATTCAGAAATTCACACTGATATGGCTTAACTTGGGTGTAATAGGGCAAATGATGAAAATAGATTCAAGGGGGAGGTAAGGGTGAGATGCTCAAGAAAATTATATTCCATTCTAAGGAATGTGGACTTTATAAAAGGAAATGAGGAGTTGCTGAGCAATCCTGGTGGGAAGCATGAACAGAGAGGTAGGCATAAGGGCACTCACCACCTCTCCTCCTTCCTCTGATCCTCCATCCATACCTTGGCTACCAAGGCTGGGTCTCCCAGAAGAGGTGAGGCTCAGTCTCTTTGCATTCTAGTGGCAAGTACTTTTCCGCCAAACCGCCACTGCTTTCCCAGTGAGAGGCTGCTGAACTCCCGCTGATTGTACAGCCAGGGAAAGTCCCAGCTGCTGATTGATTTGATTTCATTCCACTGCAGTGCATGTAATTTCATGCTTCCAAGTGAAAGACATTTTCTGAAAATTCTCCAATCTCCTCAAATTACTTAGCTTTATATATTTATTCCTAGCTTCATTGGACTCTAAATAACCCAGTTTGGGAGAAAATGTGTGACATGTGAAGCTCTGGTCATCAAGATTCAACAATTACTTTGATTAGCTCTCTCAGACTGTCAGAAACTGTCCCAAGGGAAAGAAAAAAAAGTAAATCTGGGGCATGTTCTTAGATCAAAAAACCTTGCTTGATGGGGATGCTAATACATGTTTCTGCAAGAAAAGGAGGGGTGATTCTTCTTAATAAAAAAGAAAACATGTTTTAGGGGTGACGTATGAGGATGCCTCTGGTCATTTGATGAATTAATAGAAATAACCTTTTGATAAAATAATATTTTATTTCATAATAATATTATTTCATAATATTTTAAAAATAATCAAATCAGAACAAAAAGCAAGGAAAACACTTTCCCAAATCGTATCATTGTTAACGTTTTCAATAATTTCCTTTAAAATCCCTATGTTTATATAAATCATGACAAATAATTTTATATAAATGAGACCACACGGGCACATTTTTTAAATAAACTTTGCTATTGTTAGGATAGTTTTCATTTTCCAGAAAAGTTATGAAGATAATACAGAGTTTCTATACACTCTGCATGTATTTCCCCCTATTATTTAAATCTAATTTTAGTCCAGTGTATTTGTCACAGTGAATGAATCAGTATTGATAAATTATTAACTAAAGTTGATACTTTCAATACTTTATTCAGATAGACTTAGGGTGAGCTGCCTTCTTTAAATTTGTTTAATTACTGATATTTTCTGTTTCAGAATGCTATCCGGGATGCATTATGTCTGTTAATCCTGGCTCTTTAGCCTCCCCTTGGCTATGACAGTTTCTCAGGCTTGAGAAACTTTGATAGTTTTAAGAAATTCTGGTAAGATATTTTGTTGAGTGTCCCCCAACTGGGACTTGATTCATATTTTCTCAGGATTTCTTAGCACTGGGTTTATGGGTTTTGAGGCGAATGCACCATTTCCATCTACCTATACCCAGAGTTACATACATAATTTATCATTGTTGGTATTAAATCTGATCACCAGGTTGAAATAGTGGATGTTTAGTTGCTATAAAGTAACAATAAAGTTACTCTTCCTCCTTACCCCCTTTCTATGGAAAGAAGTGAAATGCATAGCCCACACAATTAAGCGCCAGTGTTGTGTTCCACCTCTCTTAGTATGGGACATCTACATACATTATTTGGAATTCTTACACATTGGAAATTTATTCTTCCTCATTAGTCATTTATTTATGTTGGCATGAATTTAAGGACACTTATTTTATATATCCAATACTGCTCTATTTTTCCTTTGTTGCAAAGATTGTTGTAACATTGGCCATTGAGAACTCTACCTCTTGGTTCCTGTATCTTCTTGACACACCTGCATCCATGTGTTTGTGTGTGTGTGCGTTTGTGTGCATGCTTGTTTGCTTGTTTTCTTTTTCCAGCATTTTCTTACCTTGTGGAATTGCAACATTCTCCAGGTCTATTTGTATATTTCTAGAATTGATCAATTTTCCAGAGTTCTGATTTCCTTTTTTGGAGAATGGTATTATAAACCAAGATCTGAGCAGTAGGTGTTGCTAATGGGATATCATTGTTTTTAATTTCTCCCGTGTAGTAGAACATGGAAATAAATGTGCATTTACACACGTGTAGGAATTTTAATATTCATAATTGGCTTACCTATATTAAACCAAACATGAGTTCATACTGAAGTCTCCAACCTTAATTTTATACTACATATATCCTTATAACCCTTCCTCCTATTTTTTTTGTTTTTCTCCCACTCTAGCAATGAGAAATCTGATTTCAACTTTTTTTTAATCCATTCACTTAATTACTCAGTTCCAGGATACATGTAAATTGGTTCTAGAACTATTCACCCTTGACCCTGTTTGAAACAAATTTATCAACTAAAGTAAGGACTTAAGTTCACTCCCATGCTGATTTTGTAATCTATTATTTCCAAAATAAATAAGTCAAGTGAATAGAGACCTATAATAGCATTCCAATATTATGCATGTTGTGCTTAAGACTCTTTTTATAATTTGTTATAAAAATTTTGTCATTTTCTCTAAGTGAAATAAAAGAAAACATTGAGAAAGGAAGATCCTCTAAACTTTGAAAGTTGATATGACTACTCTATTTTAAACAAATTGAAAGGAGGCCAAGAGGGGACTCTAGCCACCATCATGAGATGACGGGGCTCAGGTGGCCACACTGGGTGATGAGAAGTCATCATATCTTAAGGTTAAGCCAGTGGTGTTTGCAATGGATTAGCTATTGGAATGAGAGGGATAGAAAAATCAAGGAGTTCCTAGAAAGATTAAAATATTATCCATTCATCTGTTTTGGGGTATTCAGGCTATTTCCACATCCTGGCTGTTGAAAACAGCGCTGTAATGAACATAGGAGTACAGATTTCCTTTCAAATTAGTGTTCTTGAGAACACACAGCAATCAAAAATTATAAACTCATGTCATTTGTCACAACATGGATGGAGTTGAAAAAGAGAATGTTAAGTGAAATAAGTCAGAGGGAGAAAGATAAGTATTGGATGGTGTCACTAATAAGTGGGATATAGAGAAATCAGAATAATAACCCCAGAGAAAGACAACCTTAAAAGCTAACCCTTGCAAAACTGACTATAGAACTGAAACATACAAAGAGGGGAGGGGTGTGAAGGGGTAGGAACACAGAGGGAAGGAAGCAGGATAGACTATGATGGTGGACTGTGGGTGATTTCATGGTGGGTACACTATGGTGGTGATACCTGATGGAGAGAATTTTAATGCTACCACAATTCAAATAATATTTTAAAAAAGAATGACAATTTTTTATTTTATTTTATTTTTTAAAGATTTATTTATGCATACAAGTTGGGGTACAGGCCAGAGGCATTGGGGTGGCAAGACGGTTCACCAGAGACAGAGTGGGCAGCAGAACAGGCAGATCAATGGAAATACACTGCTGAGGGGAGCAGCGGGCAAGGCAGGAGAGTTCTGCTGCACCATGTGGGAATCTCCCGGGCCGGGCATCTAACTCATGTCACTGCTGCCGACAGCTCCACAGCCCAGCGCTTAACCACTGCACCACCAGGGAGGCCCACATTTTTTTAAAAAAACAAAGATTAGAATATTAATTTTGGGCATGGAAAAGCCAACAGGGAGAGTGGGGTGTTTTGCCTTAGTGGGTGGAAGTGATGATCAAGATATATGTATTTGTTGTGTTAAACTTGAGATGTTGTTTTATATTCAACAAGAGATGAGCATGACCTGTGGATAGCTATCTGATAGAAGACATAAAGCCTCAAGTATCAAACAATATACTTTATTTATAAAATTAAAAACACATTAGTGTGTCAGTGAATAAATCTTCAGAGCTAGAAAGTTCTCCACATCACATCCTCAACAAATCAAACCCACCCCCTCCTCATCAGAGCTAATGAGGTATCATTGCTTTTAGTCTCTCCCAAGCAACAGAATTTGTGTAAATTCCACTTGAGTTTCTTTCCAGACCTTCCCTCACCATAGACATACTGAGGTAACAGGTTGCTCTGTAACTTAACTTGTTAATGATGTTTTTGAGGTTTAGCCCAACTGGAAGTATCTGGGAATGATACTATCTCCCACAATTATTTGATTGAGTTCTTCCTCTGTTTTGTCTCACCATATTTTGTTGGATCATCCTCCATTTTATTTTATGTTTATTCCAGTGTCACAGATTTAACACATACATCTCTTTCATCTTAAATAATAATTTTCCCTTCAAATCTATTTTGCCCAAACCATGCTTAATATATTTAAATTTGGATGACAGCTTATTTAATGATATATTTAATACTTAACATTTGTTAACTTTGGGCACAGTATTTGACTTCTCTGCCTCAAGGATTCTCATTTTTAAGTTGAAGGTGATATCACCTGCACTTTCAAAATACCAAGAATGCCAATAGTAATTTACTTAAATATTTTCAGATAACTTTTATGTCATTTGTTGCTTACTCCAATTCTGTATGACAAGTATGAATGCTTACTTCAATATAAGGATATCATGACTCAGAGAAATTTAGAAAGTTACACATGAGATTGTTCAGTTATTCACCTGACAAATATGTGCTTCATGCGTATTAATACAATAGGAGCTGTTCAGAGTACTAATTGTAAAAAAGAATGGCAGAGACTCTTCTATTTCTGTTCATTGTGGTGAAGGGCACAGTTCAGTTGCATATAGAACAAATGCTAAGGCAATACCATCTAGCAATTCACTTTACAGGGATTTTGCAAAGATTTGAAATATTAAAAAGCCCTTCACCGATCAAGTAGAAGATATTCAATAAATGTCAACCAGTACAAGTGGCATTTGAGCAGTGGTATTTGAGATAAGCATAATTATTTCAATTGTCATTTATAGAGAGCCTACTATGTTCTGTCAGTATTTTAAAATATTATTTTAGTTAAAACCCTTTCATTGCAAGAAATAGACACTGAGAAACCAGCTTATGCAGGAGGAGAAGAATAAGTAAAGAATACAAAGCTATCTTGTGGAACCAGCTCTGGGGCAGGCAGGCAGCCAAGCCTCACAAAGGAAGTAGAACCAGGAGAGGGGAAAGTTATAAGGAACCTGGGGACTTTTCTCTCTGATTCTGTCTCAGCTTCTCTCTGCACATCTATTCCATTGTTTTATTTTTCTGCATATCAACATTCTCTGGTACTTGCTCCAAATTTCTAGAAAATGTCCTCTTTTTGTGTCTCTAATTTTGCTTGTTTTTTTGTTGTGGCTACTGCTGTTGTTTGTGGTAGTGGGTTTTTGTTTGCTTGTTGTCTGTGTGTGTTTTAGTATGTTCTCCCATTCAAAGGTAAATCCAAAATGAACTGACATCTCTCAGCTCAGTTCCAAATTATTGATAAGCGGTTCCAAATCAGTCAATTTTGGGGCCCACCCCACCTTTATCTGAGTACACAAATATAGTTAGTAAAAATATAGTACCACCATGAAAACCTATTTCAACAAGGGGTATAATCTCCACAGTAGAGGAGAGCACCATTTTAACTGAAGCATACACCTTTAAAGGGTATATAATATATTTAGACTCCATGAGACCCCTGCAAGTTAGGAGTCACCTCCCATTTCACAGATGTGCAAAATGAGAGGCAAATTAATTCACTCAACAAATATTTACTGAGCACCAGCTAAATACCAGACATAAAGCTAATTGAGTGTGAATAACCATTTTTAACATTAAAGATTGTGTTCTATTAGGGGTTACAGTCATCATAAATTATTGTATCACAGTTATATACTTTAATAAGGGATATAAAGAAGTGTATGGTCTATGAGAGCATAATACAGGGGTAATGAACCTATCCTCGAGGTAGTTGTGAGGACATGAGAGACTTTTATCCTGTGGAAATAAATTCAGTTGAACTCTAAAAGATGACTAACAATTAATTAATGGATAACAGATGGGTCAAGGAGCTTCTCAAGCATATGAAACAGCATGGAAATATCACACACATACATACACACACACACACACACACACACACACACACAAATGTGACCAGTGTCGAAAGTCTTAAAGAGAAAACTAGAAGACATACGTGATTAGCAGTTAAGGTAGTCAGGGGCTAGATCAAACAGATATATGTATAATTTTAAAATTGGTTCTTCAAGCATAATGAAGATCTTGAAAGTCTTGAAATCAAAAGTATGACATGGTCAAGTTCTATGTTTGATGAAGTCACTTTAGCTGTGGTGTGGAAAATAAACTATAGGACAAGGATAGATGTGGGAGAAATAATTCAGAGGCAATTTCAGTGTCCCAGAGAGAGGCAGAATAGGAGGTGGGGTGATAGAAATGTGTAACAGGAAAAGAAATAGTCTATATTCTCTTCATTACAAATTTACTTTGTGGAAATTAGCTCATTAAAAAAGACCACGGAAAAGTCACTCAGATGCAAGAACAATGGTTGCACTGGAAATTAAATCCAGGTTAACTGACTCCAAGTTTTAACAGTATGTGTCTGAAATAATGTCATTTTGTTACTAATATATGATGATACAAAGCTAGTGAAAAGGAAATAGTACAGCAGCACAATGTTTTATAATGGTGAATGAAAACAGAAAGAAAAATTATCTCCTGGGACAGACAATGTTGAATTCAAATTCAAAAGAAAGTGTTTTGCATTCCCTCAATATTCTCATCTTTGCTTCTCTGTTTACTTCCCATGGAATGTTATGTATATACAAGATTCTTTGCAAAAGATATTTCACTTTTTTTCCACCTTAAGAAAGCTTTCCTTTCTAGCCTTTGAAAGTGCAGATGAAAGAAAAAAAAAATTATTTGCCAACTTACAGGAAACCCAAGAGCAGACAGATACAGGAGCACACAGTATACATTTTTGCAGCAATAGACAAGGTTTCATCTTTGCAGGGATCTGTCTGGAAAATCCCCTGATTTCTAATGAAACTTATGCCACTCCTGAACCCACTATCAGAATAAAGATGGTGAAGGTGATGCTTCAAGGGATCAACCCCAAGGATCAAGAAAAGAAAACCTTACATCCTACCAAAAATACCAAAAAAATGAATTTTTCCCTTAGAAGATGGTTAGAGTTATTGTTTATATAACCTTGGTCAAATTACTTGAACTCTTGGCATCTTTGTTTTCTCATCTAAAAATTAAGTCCACAAATAGTACTTACTTTACAGGGTTGCATAAAAAATACAATGGGCACCAAATGAATGATTATCAAGATGGGGAGAAAATATTTTTAGTGTCTTCATTATTTCACAGTTCAGGAAAAAGACAGAGGAAACTGTGTTATCTTAAAGATGAGTCTCTGAAATGAAGTCGTGGTTCATACCTATATCATAATCTATGAATCATTACATACACTTTACCGAAACGCCAAGGAAAAATGCCATGATTCAGAATTTCCCCCTTTTCCTTCACTCCTGACTCATTTCAATGAGATATCCATCACTACGTTCCCATCAAAATCGGGCTTAACAATTTCACAAATAACTGCAATACTGATAAACCTGGGAATTAATCCAGAGTCCACACCTTTCTTGAGCTATCAGCAACACTTGGCAGAGGCCATTACTCTTGTGTTCCTTGGAGCATTTAACTCCACGTATCTTCTTTCCTCTTCACTCACTCCTTTCTTTGCTGGTTTATCATTCATTCCCTGGATCTCTAAGATTGAAATGTTTTAGTTTCAATTCTCAGGTTTTTTTTTTTTTTCCTGCTTTCTATCTGTGGTTAACCTTAACACATGCCATCCAGTTACATGGTTTTAAATATTATCTTCAGAACTATGTGATTTTGTATCTAAGTCAGGTGTGTCCTCTGAACTCTAGGCAGGCACATCCAACTGCTAAACTGAGAGTACCCCAGCTTCCTGAAAGGTTTCTCAAAATTCATTGTTCCTAAATTGAACTTCTTATCCCACCATCTCTTAATCTGACTCATTCCACACTCTTTCCCATCTTAGAAAATTTGAACTCTAATCTTTCAGTTGCTCAAGCCAAATCCAGAGTCCCCTTTGATTCTTCCTTTTCTTTCTTTCTGAATCTAATCCATCAATCAATTGTGGTGTTTCTATTTACAAAGTGGACCTACTCCTCACTCACATTTGTCTCTTCGCCTCTGGACTGATCAACAGAAAAGGCTGTTAACCAATCTTTCTGTTTCCCATCTTGCCTCCTTCTGTGTATTCTCAACACAGTACAATAATCTTTTAAAATGTAAATGTAATAATCTTTTGCCCAAATTTCTCCAATGTGTATCCCTTTCACTTAGAGGGAAAGCTGAGTATCTTACAAGACTTTATATTCTACTCTGCCCTGGCGCTTGTCATGACCATCCATCCCTCCTTTCTTTCCTCTTCATTCTGCTTCAACCACACTGGTCTCCTCAAATTACCTCTACCTCAGAAACTCTGAGTTCCTCCTGCCTGAATTCATCCTTACACTCTCCATATGACCTACTCCTACCTTGACTTCAAGTCTCTAATGAATCCCCCATTATGACCTTCTCTAACTGCCTTATATAAATTATATCCTTCGTCTTAACCTTCTTCCCCTTCACCAACCTATTTTTCACAGTATTTTTTAACGTTTCATGTATTGCCTACCCAGTACCATGTTTTCTCCTATTACTAGAATGTCATCTCCATGTGAGCTAGCACTTTGATACCTCTGCTTGTAGCCACCAGACCTTCCCTGCCATATGGAAGACAGGCAAATACAAATTTATTTTAAAAATAAAGAAATTGTGGACCTCCCTGGTGGTGCAGGGGTTAAGTCTTAGCACTGTCACCACTACTCCGCCCTGAGTTTGATCCCAACCAGGGAGCTAACCCACATGGCACAACAGAGCTCTCCTGTCTCGCTCGCTGCACCCCTCAGCAGTGTATTTCAGTAGATCCATCTATTCTGCTCCCCACTATCTCTCTAGTGAATCTCCTCATCCCCTGTACCTCTGACCTACAACCCAACTCTTCTATGCAAAAATAAAGAAATAAAGAAAATGAATTAAGAACATTGTCCCAGATCCTACAGAACTCAAAGGTTTTGATTAATAAATCAGTTCAATACTTTGGGCACCTAATCATTTCTAGGCCTGGTTGTTGGTGCTAGAGATATATAAATTAAAGAAATGGGATTCCTTCTCTCTAGGAGATGACAGTTTGGTGGATGAGATGGGTAAGAATGCTGGCCCTAGTGTCTCTGTCCACACCACAATCACCAATATGCAGGGCTTAGAAAGGGCTTGTTTATAAATAGCTAATTTTGTGAAGTGACCCAGAGGTTAAGGGTGGGGTAATGGGAAGAGTAAAAGAGAAAGACGAGCATGTTCATTACACCCCTCTGACAAATGGTATAGACCTTGTCTCAGAATTATGGAGATAGAGAAAAGAAGCCATCTGTCCCATCCCCCACTAGTTTAGGGTTGCCTGTGCCCTGATAACCCCTCACATTTTCAGAGTACACATATGTGAGTGAGTGAGGGCCATGGGCATTAGAGAGACCACTGGGAGAAAGTGAGTGATGCCCAGCACAGATGAACAGGGAGCCGCTGGCTTCTACCTGGGTGCCACTGGGCCACTGCCTTGGGTGAGGCGTGTGACAGAGAGCGCATAAGGCACCCCAAACAAAAGGGGCTGTAAAGTGTTCTTAAGATAAGTAAAACTAAAGCTCAATGAAGCAAGGAGAGATTGATCAGTTTTGAACATAAGATAAATTTGAGATAGTAGTATAAATATCAGTAGGGTTTTGAAAGATGTGTAGAAGTTAGACTAACTTTCAAATTAGTTTTCAAACTTTTTTATGAGTAAGAGAAACATAGGAAGGGATTAATTGAACATTCATTTTAGTCTTTTCAATCAAAATTATTCTAAAAAGAAACAGTCACAGTTGATACAACATAGGGCCTGAGGCATAGTAGAAACTTAAAAAAATATCTAATGAGTGATTGTAAATCACAAAATGGCAAATTGATGAGCAATGGGAGAGTGAGAATGGGAAAAAATGTTCCCATTTCATTGTATTTCCAGTCCAGATGGGGGAATAAACTTTTTGCATGTATTTTACAGAGATGATACCATGAAGTAAGCTGCTAAGTCACTCTATCTCTTTCTTTCCTACTCCCCAGTCTTTTGTTCAAGCAATTTGTAGAGCTTCTAGGGTGACCTTTCTGAAAGGCTGGTATTGTGTAACACTACAGAAGTGCTTTGTGTGTGTTCTTATCACCTATTTACATAGATGTGCATAACATCTATGTCCTAGACAGACTTGGGTGGCTCTAACCAACTACTACACACAGCAAATAATGTCTTATAGTTCTGTTGGCTGGGAATCTGACATCAGAGTGACAGTCTTTGGTGAGGGTCCTTGGTATGGGTCCTCTTCTGAGTTTTTTCCTCATATGAACATATTTTATTATTATATAGAGTTATCCACACTTTTCCTATTTTTCTATGGGCATTAATCTCATTATGGGGGCTCTAGCCACATGTCCTCATCTAAACTTAATTATCTCCCCAAGTTCCTACCTTCAAATATCATCACACATGGAGTTGGGATTTCAACATAATGAATTTGGTGGGGTGGGGCACAAAAATTTAATTGACAGCAGTCTTTATCACTATCATCTTATATTCCTTATTGCATTGCAAAGCTGGAATGTGAACAGAGACTAAAACAGTGGTGTAAAGAGTCCTTGGAAAGTGGGAATTTGGACTCTGATAGCAGAAAAGTAACTCTAAACTAGGTGGCTTGTAATCCTGACTTGGAAAGGGAAGTCAGATGAAGGTTAGAGCACAACACTACCCTAGGGTCTGCGCGTCCAGACATGGGATGGGGACAGGATGCAGACACAGGCAAGTCAGTTCTGTCCTCAGGAATCCCACATGCTCAACGAACAGTTGACTCTTGAAATGAAGAAGATGGAGAAAGGATAAATGATACATTATGACCCCCTAAAACCTGTTCTTTCTTTTGTATTTGCCTAAGGTATTGGCCTGATAATTTTGAAAAAAAAAAAAGATGGAGATGATTATGCTGACAGAAGTAAGGGAAAGACAGATAGATACTAGATGATTTCACTCATAGAGATACACAACAAAGGGTCAAATGAAACAAAAGAACCCCTTAGATTTGACAGCAAAATGGTGGTTATTAGAGGAGAAAGCAGTGGGGAGCAGGAAGAACAGGCAGAGGGTGTAGGTTGGATGTTGGCAGAGGGTTTCTAGAACTGTGGTGACAGGTGTGTTGCGGCACCATACACTTGAAGAGAAGTGATGCACCTCCCCTAAGGCTTACACAGCAGTGCAAACCAATACTAGCACTTTGTGTGCCAGTGCCCTTTAAATTTACCAGCCCTTGGGGCTGGCCATTTTCTGTGCCACCGCATGAATGGTATAAACATTCAATAAAACACACACAACTCCTGAACTACTGGATATTAAAAAAACTGTAATATCTCTCATAAAACACCTTACACTTTTACCAAAACAATGTGTAAAGCTTCTAGACTGAGTACGATCAAAGAAATAGCTCCTAATAGTTCCAAATAAATCCACCGTGGCGTGAAAAACCGGAGACTAGATGAACACGTATTAATATGTGAGCGGCCACCTGATACTGGTGACAAAAACACGTACTAATACATGAGCGGACCACAAAGTGCTAGGAAGGAAGGGAGGGGTGAGGGAGGGAGAAAGGGAGGAAGGAGTAGGAGGAAGTGAGAAAATAAAAAAGAAATAGATACTGCATGCGCATGCAGTTCCACCTTAATGATTCTATTGCTTGATTTGTATACAAATTAAAATATTTTTGTTAGGTTAACATGTATACCACTTTTTTATTCAAAATATGTGTTTCAAGTACTATGTATATCCATTGTTGTATACACACTGGATGAATATGTAGGGGGGAGGGAAGGAGGGAAGAAGACAGACAGACAGTGTATATTTCTCAGTTTCAAGATGTTCCCAGCCTACTCATAGAAGTGAGCATACTACTTATTTTATATATCTACTCTCTTATAATGTGGTAATTCTCTGGAAAAGATACACACAGAAATTTGAGGATAAAGAAGGGAAGTTAAAAAAACAGCTTTCAGCTGTGGGGACTAGATTCTAAGACTTTTCAAGAGAGTATGACTTTTGGACTTGATCCTTCAAAAAAAGTGTTTCAACATATGGAAATGAGGAAGACATTTTCACTAGAGAACAACAGAGTGAAAGAACAGTGATGGATGGTGTTTTAGGAGGGTTGAGGAGGCAGTGAGGCCGCTGGGGTCAGCTGCAAGATGAGAGTCACAGCTGGGTGATGCAGGGGCCTGGCAGTGCCAGTGGGGTGAGGTCCAGAGGCCTAACTACAGGGTCCTTAGCCTGGCCTTGATGTTGTCCATCAGTCAGTCTCAGCTCACACTAGTTACCAAAAGCAAGTTTAAATAAAAAAAAAAAAAGTATATAAGTCCATGGTACACATCTGCTTATTAAAGCTACTGAAAACGAAGGAAACTTTAATTTAGTTGAACCCCAGTATGTTTCAAAAATCTCCATGACATACAAACATTTATTTCTTCTCTCAACATCTATTTGAATTCCTTGGAATCTCACTGCAGGGACAACTTTGGATTGGAAAGGTTTAGCAAAGAACTGGTGTGATCAGTTTTGCCTTTTTTAAATATCACACTGCTTACAGTGTGGGGCCTGTAGAGGAAACCTTCAATTTGGAAGCAAGGAAATGAACTTAGAAGCTGTCCCAGCATTTTAGCTGAAGGGGAAGAAGTGGGAATTGTATGCAAATGACAAAATTGAGTAAAGGGCAGGGGTGTGTGAGCAAGCTTGAGGGGAAGACGTCTTGAAATCTGATTACTTTGGAGACAAGAAGAGAGATCAT
Organism: Scalopus aquaticus; assembly: GCA_004024925.1. Classification (NCBI taxonomy): domain Eukaryota; kingdom Metazoa; phylum Chordata; class Mammalia; order Eulipotyphla; family Talpidae; genus Scalopus; species Scalopus aquaticus. The sequence continues at coordinate 55,341 of PVIJ01007678.1, forward strand.
GTGTGCTACTTGTGGTCTAGCTTATGGAATTGGGTGGAGGATGTCTTCATTTCACAGAACGAGGAGTGGTCTTGGAACGGAAGATGATAGTGGATGAAAAACTCACTTTGAGGCTCTTTGAGTTTATAGGACTCTACTAAGGGACAATGAGAACCTTCCAGCTTTCTAAATCATCCCCCACCTTGTCTTCTTCTGCCAACACCAGGAGGCTCACTCTGTCTCAACACCTCTGCCTACTTCTCCACACCTTACTCCAGTTGCCCAAACTTCTATTCCTCCCCTACATGTGCTGTGTTTGCTCCATTTACTTCCATTGCTTTCTGTCCAGAATGACCTTCCTGATGACAGAGTTGGGAATTGTCTCAAGGTGGAATGGAGACCCAACCACAGTGCTTTTAAATAGAAGGACTTATTTTCTCACATTAAAGAATAATTCCAGTTGATGGACAGTCTAGAGATTGTTTTTCACCTCCCAAACGTAATAAGAACATCAATTTTTCTATCTTTCTACCCTCAATTATTAACAAGGAGATTCTACTATGTAGGACACAGAGTGGACACCGGAGTGGTGGGGCTCCAGTCATCACACCCACATTTCAGGCAGAAAAACAAAAACAAAAGTCAAAAACAATTTACATTCTATGTAACTGTATCTGTTTCAGAAGCCTTCCCAAGTATTCTACTTAACAACCCACCAAGCAACCCACCCATATAAATCACTGACTAGACTTAGATGGAAGACAGCTGGGAAGTGCAATCTAGTGATGACCTGTGATATCTTGCAGTTATAAGGAAATAAAAAAATACAAAAAAAATGCAAGGGGGGAAGGGCAGTTTTTCTACTTTGAAAGAAGAAAGTACATAGAGAGGAGCTGTCCTATGTCTAAATGCTGCCTTACACAGTTCTGCACAGACTGACCAACTTCTCATCAACCAGCAGTCATGAGATGAACTGCTCCAAATTGCCCTTCTGCCGCACAGCCCTTTCTTCCCAGAGTGAGCACATTGCTTTGTGTTTAGTGTTTCCTTACACAGGTCATACCTACCATATCCTTTCCTCTTCACATGGCTCATTTCTGCCAGCTTGGTTCCTCCTCTCTCCACATCATTTTGAGTCTATTCATGAGCAAGATCCTTTTTTATTCATCCCCGTGTCCTCCTCTGAATCTGAATCTCAGGGGCTTACACCATGTCTGGCCCCTTGATGAACTCAGAGGGAATGACTGTATATAACATTTCTTTAGGAAGCATCAGCATCACGGGGGCAGGAGGTGCTTTCTAAATACAGATGGATGGACCCCAGTCTGAGAGTTTTTGATTCTATAAGTCTTGATACTGGGCCTGGGAATATGCATTTCCAACAAGTCCCCAGGTGATGCTGCTGCTGCCAGCCCTGTCATCACACCTTGAGGATCTCTGCTGAGGGGCCTCTCACAGTCTCGGCTCTCACTAGGCACCAGGGTATGTCCTTATTCCCTGGCTGGCTGGCTGTGTGTGTCTCCTTCACTGCAGCCACCCATTATCTCTTCTTCTCTGAACTCAAATCTTTTCCTACCAGTAAAAGCACCCCAATCCATTGACATATTGTCCACTGAGTGAGTCTTGCATGAGAAGTTGGGGGTGGCGTCACAAAAGGCAGAGACACCAAGTGGGTTAGTGGCAGGGCATGTCACCCGTACCAGCCTAGGTCAGCCTGTGACACCAGGACCCTCCAAGTCCATCTCTTTTTCTCTCCCTTGATGCCACGTCTAGACAGCCCCGTGCTAGTGACTCCTAGTCAGTATATAGAGTGTTAATTCTCTGCTGGGAGGTCATGCTTGTCCTGACAAAGGCCCCTCACTGCTTGGGAATTGCTAACCCCACACAAATCCTCCCAATGTTTGTGAAATATTTCAGTTGAACTGAAAGATTTTCTCCAGGCCAGTAATTATTGTCATTAACATTTAGATAAGTTGGCTATCCCCTGCTCTGTGTTACTGTGTGTTCATTCCCTCTAATACAGTAAAACAGGGAGGAGTGAGGCTTCTCAAACCAAATGTTCTTTGCTAATAAAGTTGACTGCTTCATTGAGGTTGGTTTCTATATTCCGTGCAGCTAATATCAGTCAGACTCCCTCTCCTCCTTCCCTGAATTCCTCTGCTGGGACCCATATTCCCTGAACCCTTGTGTTCCTCGCCCATCCCCCAGCTAAAAGCAAGTTTGACCCTGTTCCTTCTCGTGAGCAAATACTGACTCATCTGGTTCTCTAAACCAACATGGTTTTTGTGGCTCCCTCACTCCCACCCCAGGTCCATCTGTTACAAATAGGTCTGGATTTAGGGACCCCAGAGTCTAGCTTTGAACACTAATTTTACTCTCAAACATAGAACACCTAAATCTCCCCTGGACTTTTAACACACCTGGATCTGTATTATTTGTCTCCTGCTGAATTCCCCCTGCCCCTACCAAAGTGGTTACTCAGGCCTCAGGCTTAGATATAATTCTGGCTACTGTGTCTTTATCAGAAAGCCTAACATAGCAGTGTGCAATGGACTTTGGAGTCAGACAAATGAGTTCCAGTGTGATATATGTTAGGGGCAGCAGGTTGAGAATGTAGAGAATTGGATTCAAGCCTGCAAAGTGGAGGTGGCTGTGCACACGGTTTTAGTGGAAGCTGGTGTCACGGGGACCGAGCACACTCTTCAAAGGAACTTACTTATGTCGCTCCTGTGGGTCACTTTCAGATGTGATTTATATGGGGTAACCAAGCTGTGAGTGTGAACATCAGTCTCTCTTAACTTCTTTTTTTTTTTAAAGATTTATTTTCTTATGCATACAAGAACTGGAATGTAGGCCAGAGGTGTGTGGTGGTGAGCGGATTCACCAGAGACAGAGTGGAGAGCAGAACAAGCAGATTGACTGAAATACACTGTTAAGGGGAGCAGTGGGGAGGCAGAAGAGTCTTCTATGCCAGGTGGAAAGCTCCCTGGCCAGGGATCAAACTCTTGCTGCTGTGGCTGTGGACGGGGAATGTCGTGCTCTCCAAAACAAGAATCTGAAACAGTGGGGGTGGAATTGCCATGGCCCATCTAGATCCTTGGCCTAGTCCAATATGACTTTCTGCAGTGAGGAAATGCTCCAGGCTTCACTGGCCACTGCAGCAGTCACTGGCCATATGGTTATTATCACTTGAATCCTGCAGGCTCAATGGAGGAAGTGAAAGTCCTCATTGATTTTAATTAACATAAAAGTTAATGGCTACCACATTGGACAGAGCAAGAGAGTAATCCAGACAGAGTGTGAAACTGGAGACAAGGTCACAGTCACCTGAATCACATGGCTTATAGCAGGAGAAGAGAAATATTAGTGAAATTCATGTCCTGCTTAGAAAAGAAATGGGGACATGGTTTCTGATCAGAGGGGCAGTTTCTCTACATCCTGGCTGCTCAAGTGTGATTCAAGGACCAGAAACCAGAAACAGATTCTGGTAGCTTGTTAGAAAACCTGAATCTTAGATCCATTTCAGATAAGCTGAATTGGAATCTGAATTTTAACTGGACTGCAGTTGTTTGGCATCTATCTGGGAGCTGGCATGAAGGCTTGGGGGATGAAGGACCTGGATCCTATCCTAGCTCTATAACTACCAACAGCTAGCAAGGCAACTCACACATGCGCCCGAAGGCCCAATTCCTCACTCTAGATATGGTATAACAAAACCTGCTTAACAGAATTACTATAATTTTTGTAATGAAGTCCCGTACATGAAATGCTTAGCACAGCATGGAACATCTACTATATGCTCATTTAATCGTGATTTGGCTAACCAGTTCCTCCTCCTAAACCATACATGGGTCAATAAGTTCAATAGAATTATTTTAATTAATAAATACAATAATTTCACATCTAGCATCAAACGAGTATATGATTTTTCTATTTTGATATAAATAATTTCTTACCTTGAGTCTTCTGCCTAAAATGTCATTTTTACAGGGAATAAAAGAAAAATGAGTGCACATTTTTTATAAGATCTTCCTCATTGCCAGTTTGAAGGATGTGAAAAATGTCTTCTACATACATCCCCTGCATGGTTATCTTTGGAAGCATCTGTAAAGGAAGAAGGACATTCAGGGCCCACACCACGCATTAGGCACTTCACCTGATGGCAACCCAGTCACTCCTGGCCTGAGCCGCTGCTTAAGGTTTCATGCACTTCGTATCATCCTCTTACTAGAAGCTGATCTGCTCCACTCTCTGTAGCCAAACTGGACACTCTCTGCACTGTCACTCTCTCCCCTTGTGAGAGAGATGACATCCGCTTTGTAGCCAGTGCCCCATACGTTGGTAGGCCCAGTAAGCTGGGAACGACCAAAGGGCCCATAGGCTAGTACTGGAAAGAGAGCACATCCTGTTCCTAGTGACTGAAGCTGTCAACAGACTTTGCTGGTGACCTGGGGCATGATGTTTGACCCGGGGTGACTAGCAATGTCTCTCTGAAGCGCCACGTCCTGATTTGTTAAAAGGACCAAGAAGAAAAATATTTTACATGTGTAAAATTGAAATAATTAGAAAAATGAAAGACATTATGCATTTCTTCTCCTTAATGTTTCCAATCTAGAGTTTCATTTATTCCTATGTTCATTCAATCACACGTTTATCGTCTACCTACCGAGCAGGAGATTCTACCAACGTGCCAGGGTCACAGAAATAGCAAAGGACATAGATTACCAATTAATAGAAAGTCTAGGATGGGAAATAAAAGATGGCGAGCGCAAATATGAGCACAACTAAGGGAGCTAGAGATCGTCAGTAAGAGCTTTCTAAAAGGGGAAGAGGCTCGGGAGGAGCAACTTGAGAGACGGGTAAAATAGGGTGCAGTGATATTCCAGGCAGGAAGAAGAACAGTACGTTCAACACAAATGCTACTATTATTTTTTCTTTGTTTTAAAAGAGGCATAAGGCTTTCTGCCTACTTGAAATTTAAACAAGTACATGTATACTTTAATTCCAGAAGGGGTTTTATCTCTTGCATGGTCTACTTAGTTCACTTGACAACTGACAGAAGTAAAATTTAGAAAAGTATACTCATATTCCCAGGTCACATAGGTGGCTAGTTGCTAAGTTGAAGTCCGCTAATGCTGGCCCAACCTTCTCTCCCTCCCATCAGACCGCCTCCCCACCCAGAGGCCTGGGGACAATTTAGCATTCCTACTACCAGAGAGTCTCTGTCAACACAAAACACACATGTACAACCAATATGCCTCAGCTGGATCCAGGTCATTTGTCAACAGAACCTGGGTAATGGATGTTTGCTATGAAGAAGAATTTGAAAAATGAGATCTGGAGGTCCTTGGCGTGATCTCACTTGGCACTTGTACTCACTTAGCTTCCCCGAACTATCAGGCTTAAGAAAAGCTTAATTAAAATCAAATCAACAGAGAACATTCAGAGAAACTAACAAGACAACACAGAAATAAATGAGGCTTTTTCTTTTGCTTTCCCTTTTGGTGGTCATGTCACTCTGTCCAACCTTGATTCATTGACAGCACATAGCTATTTCTTTGACAAGCTTTCTTCAATGTACTGGCTGTGTATAGACCAAGTGAGACGTCCGCTATTTTGAAAATCTTAGCATTTTATAAAATTGATGTCATGAGATTAGAAAGTGGGATAGTGATTACTAGGCATGAAAGTCAAACCCTTGTTCTGAGCCTCTGTGCCAGAGAGAGCAAACTGTTTCAGGGAGTGATGTGGGTGTGCCCCGGGGTGTGGGGCCCTTAGCGTGATTCTCCACTTGGGAATTCTGTATGGTTATTGCCAATACCTCTGGAGCTCTTAGCCCCGTTCTCCTCATCAATACAAAGGAAACAATAACTGGCCCTGCTAGTTACCAAGTGATTATAAAATCCCATGATAAACTTTTTGCTTGGAATATGGTTTAAAAGCACAGGAGCTGAAGGCAATATCTGCCATTTTTAAGTTGGCACAAAGGTGTGACAAGGTATTATGAATTTCTTTATATTGAGTGGCTAGGAAGTCTCTAAGGAGATGCTATTCAAACAGAATTCTGACTAGAAGGAGTCAGCCATACAAAGGACAGAGGATAGATATTCTAGGCAAGTGGATTAGCAAATACAGAGGCTCCTGAGGCCCTCAAGAGCAAAGACATGAATGGAAAATCTATCTAGTGCATTGACCAGAGCCCTGTGAGCAGTGAATGAGGAGGGAAGCTGAGCAGTACGACAGGCGAGGTCCACAGGCCAGAGTCAGGAGCTTCCTCCAGGGCAATGAGGAACAACATGGGGAAGGGGGTGAATCCAACATTTTTACTCACTTTGTGACCTTGACCAAGTTAATTCTCCAAGTTTGTGTCTTCTAAAGTGAATGTAATAAGACCAATCTTGGAAAAATTATGTTGAGAATTAAATTCACACTTCTATCTAACTTATACAGCATTTACCCCTCACAAGTATGTGCCTGTTACTGACAGTTATTGCTAGAGTGGTTGACAACATCATCATCATCACCATCATCATCAATATTCATCATCATTTTGTTTTATCCAAGTTAACTCTAGGAGGAACTAGCTATGAGGAAGGATGAGGGACAACAGAAGAGACAAGGCAGATAGGACTCAAAAACATCTCTAAAACAAACAAAAAAAACAATATTTTATTTCATAAATCAAATAAATCAACCTCTTCTTTCTTTGTTCACATATTTCATTTGTCTTCTAGTCACAGACCTGTTGAATCCTGACTTTAGAGTTCCTATTTAAGTCCATGTCAGATGGTGCCTGGCTTCTGAATTAGTGCTGTCACCTCGTGGCACGTGAAGCCAAGGGTCAGGCAGGGAGCGTCTCTATCAGCAGGTGTGTCAAGCCCCCGAGTAGCAATCCAGGAGGTCAGGCAACCCTTCCAGAAGCTGCCGTTGCTGATAACTGGTCTGGGATGTGGATAGCAGGTATTTTGACTCATCTCTCTTGAAAATAACAGTAATAGAACAAAATATATTTACTTCAGCTGTGCTCTCACTGCATTTCATGCAGAAGGTGCCCAGCAAACCTGCCTTAAGTGGAAACTCAGAGAGGCGAGCTGGGAATGTTGCAGATCCCGTGACGTCTCAAACAAGCTTTGTAAAGCCCACGCTTGCCTCCATCTTACTCTCTGAACAAGTGCTTAGGGATCTGATTGCATGAACATTGCAGTGTTGACTGATCATCCTACTGCCTGTCTCTCTTTTCTCTTCTTCTACTTCTTTCTCCTTCCTCCCCTTCGGTCTCTTTCTTCCTTCCTTTTTATTAACCATTTTCCCATTACTTTCCATATATTTTGTCTTGCTCTCGTCTTTCCTTCGTCTCTCTTGCAGCATAGAAAATTAACATTTATCAGGTTCCCAAGACTTTTCTGGACACGAGAAATACAAACACAGGAAGAAAGAATCCCATAATATGTGGTTTTGTAGAAGCACAAAGTGAGATGGGTTGATCTTAGTTAAAGCCTCAGAAAAATTCTACTCCTGGACTTTTGGCAGATAAGGGGACTGTCAAAGATAGGCAAAAATGTACAAGGCATTTACAGTCAGCAAAACATCAAGAAGAGAGACACAAAAGTGTGAAACACCAGGCTGCAAAGAGGTGAGGCTGAAGTTAGGCAGGTCACGAGGTTTTCAAGCCCATGCTAAGCAATGTGGGCTTCATTATAGTGGAAATGGTGAACGCCTCAAGAATTTTATGTGAAGACATGGAGATCAAATCCATGTGTTAGAAACATCATTCTAGTGTATCTGAGGTATTAAAATAAACAGGTCAATTAGGATTCATCGTAGTGTTGAAATGAGAACTGATCCATGTCTATGCCAGTGACACAGTAAATGGAGAAAAGAAGACATAAAATATGTATTAAGGTTGCAGAAACCGTAAGACTTGACTTCTGCTTAAAATGGAAAAAAGAACTCAAGGGAGTAGTGAAGTATGAGGACACATTTTCTGATCCTAGAATCTGGTTGAATGCTGGCAACCTTCAGTAAAATGGGAAATGAAGAATAAGGGGCTTTAATACAGCAAAGGGTAGACATTGGGGATTGCAGATATCAGTCAGCAGATAATTACACTGATCTGAGGATGGCAGTCTTTACTTCCAGATTTGTAATGGAAAGATAGCATTTGTTTGGGGTCTTCCTGGTGGTGCAACAAATTAAGTCTCAGCACTATGAAGCTATCCGCAGCCACAGCAGTGTGAGTTCGACCCCCGGCCAGGGTGCTTTCCACATGGCACAACAGACATCTCCTACCTCTCCCACTGCTCCCCTCAGCAGTGTATTTCAGTAGAGCCACCTGTTCTGCTCCTCACTCTGTCTCTGGTGAATCGTCTCACCACCCACACCTCTGGCCTACACCCCAACTCTGGTTTGCATAAATAAATAAATCTTAAAAAAAAAGATTGCATTTGTTTGTATTAATTTGGAAAATGTATGTAAATATTTTAATAGTATCAAACATGTAAGCTCTTTAAAAATACAAGTCATCTCTTTCTTTTCCTTTTACATACCCAGAGTTCTCTGTTTGTTGTTTTGAAAGATGCTTAGGGGCTGCATTTATCCCTAAGAATTTTGACAAAAGGGAAATAATTGCCTCCTGAAAGTGAAGCCCTAAGATCCAGAACGCATTGCTTGTCTCTGCTCTGACAAAAGTTCAGAGCACAAATAGCAGGAGACACTCTTCTCCTCTGGCCTGATTAAAGGCAGTGGTATCTAAAGAGTGTTCCTTCCTGTTTTGTTCTTTTCTTTATCAGTAAGCAAGCTTTGCCTCAGGACTCTTCTGTCATTAATGCCAAAATAAAGACAAAGACCAGATAAAAGAGAAGAGATTGAGACTGCAGAAAGGGAACTTTTCAGTTCTAGATGTAGCAAAAAGACAAAGATTTGGTGGTTCTGCAGTCAAGTTAAGGATGCTTCCTGACTCACTGAAAGAAAGAGCTGGGATGACCACAGCAAGGCAGGCTGTTTGAGAATAAAAGGTGCAGCCTGTCTCTCTTCCTGCTCCATCTGATGGCCTAGGTGGAAATGTCAAGGAGGGGGGAAAGAGTCAGAGCCCTGGTCTCTGCATGGGATGAGTAGATCCAGAGGTCTCTATATGATGTGGGACAGGAACACCAGAGGTGTTGAGAAGGTGTTGGACAATCAGACATTGATGACAAGAATGAGGAAGCACCTCAGTCTGGGGTCATTCAAGAAGAGACAATTTTCTAGTCCTGCAGATTTCAGCAGCAAATGTCAATGCCATGCCTAAAACCAAGACAGAGATGTTTATTTTTTTAATTTTAATGGAAAGAAAAAGAATCTGGTGCAGAGACCTACTCAAAGCAATGACACGGGAGAAATTAGTGAGGACTGGACACCAGTTAGAGCAGGTCTTGAAGTCCAGGAGCTCATCCCACACAAAGCATTCAGGGAGAAGGAGCAAGTTAAGAGACCCTTTGGAGGAGACAAACAGCCCCATCAGGGTGCTAGAACCTTGAATTTGATCATACAATCTCAATGAGAGTGCTTAGTGAAAATAACCCAAAATATCCTAAATATGAAATTGGTGACTCTCCCTCTGACCCCTGACCCTGTCACATATGGGATTAGAAGCCTATGTGAATATTTTGATCCATTATAAGAAAAATAATGGCTGTATTATTTTATACACCATGATGCTATCATATCACTGGTCAACAAATTTTTACAAAAGTCATATAACTGAAATAAAATTAGTCATTTCCTATCAATTTGTATGTTCTCAACACAAATATCTCTGTCAAATTCTAATTTTGGCTCTAGTTTTTTTTTTTTTGTAATCTTCAATAAATTGATGTTTACATCATGAAATGCATGCTAATCACTTGTCAACAAAATTTTACAAAAGTCATGTTACTGAAATAAAATTAGTCATTTCCTATCAACTTTTATGTGTTCAACATGAATATCACAGTCAAATTCTAATTTTGGCTCTAGATTTTTTTGTAATCTGCAATAAATTGATTTTTACATCACAAAATGCATGCCAATAGCAATAGGCCTATGGTTAATACCTGTGAAAAAGCAAGTCACAGATTACTTCTTAGATTTCTTCGCTTGTCTCTTGTACAGCTGTTCAGGAGCATACCTGGGGAGTGTCCAGCAGTAGTCAGCCAGCATTGTAGTGGACCATTTTCCCTGGTATCTTTGTTTCATTGATGCGAGATCTTTTTTTTTTAATTAATTTATTTATACATAAAAGCTAGGGTACAGGCCAGAGGTATGGGGCAGCGAGAGAGTTCACAAGAGACAGAGCGGGGAGCAGAACAGGCAGATCAGAAATACACTGCTGAGGGGAGCAGCGGGCGAGGCAGGAGAGGTCTGCCACACCATGTGGGATTCTCCCCGGCTGGGCTTCGAACTCACATCACCGCTGCTGACAGCTCCACAGCGCAGCACTTAACCACTGTGCCACCAGGGAGGCCCTGATGCGAGATCTTGATGAAAATGTTTGCCATGTTCATCACCAACCATACCACAGTTTTCAGATGGAAATGAAGGAAGTGGATCTTTAGAGACATACTGCAGCCAAGTTTCTGACACTGCAGCAACATGTCTTCTACTAGTTCCTTGTAGTTTTCTGCCCTAACATTCCCAAGAAAGTTTGTAGACACTAGGCGAAAAACATTCCATGCTTGTTTTATCATACTGCAGCAAGTTGTTGAATCGTTCATCTCAATATAGACGGAATGTTTGGGTAGACTATTCTTAACTTCTTTTTCTTCGTTATTCCACCAGAAAGAGGAGGAACCAAGCAAAAGTAATGGTCTTTTATGTGGTTGCTTGGCTCTCTCCATACCGTGGGGACTGCAAACAGCATTGATGGTCTTTTGTCATTTAACCACTGTGAAATCTGTGTTGTACATGTAGCACAGCATCTAGCGGGGCCCAAAGCTTGTCTTGGTCACCAACCTTGCATCCGAAGGAAAGATGATAAGCCTTCTTCACTTGAGAAGTGATACTTTTCTTCTGGTTGGCAAATGTCACTTCCCCACAAATAGAGCAGAAATTGGCCACGCTATTAATGCACTTTCGAGGCATTACTGTTCTGTATTGTGCCTAAATGGATAAAATCATAACAGTTCTATGGAACAGTAGCTTCAACTGTCTCGCACAAAGTCTGAAATATTTTCAATGTTCAACCTTTCCTACAGGGCTTTCTATAGTGCACTGCTGACGTTGGCTTACTTCAGCAGCTGCCTGGCAGTAGTATTGCATTGCATCAGAAAAGGATGCAATCAACTCTGGATGATGTGTGCATGATGGTATTATGCAATGCGATGCAATATTACATTATTCTAGGCTGACTTAGGATGTTGTTGCAGTCCTACTGGATAAATTTACACGGTGAAACATATAAAATGAATTAGATGAGATATCTTCAAAACGTGGGCTAATAAAAATTTTTCAGGGTTATATTCATGTTCAGCACACCAAGATACTACAGATTAGGGCCTTTTTAAGTCAGTAATTATCTCACTGTTGACCAGTGTAATCTAGCCCCAATGAATGTGGGAGACTTTGAGACCTGGGAGGACTGAAAACAAATATTAAGAAGCAACGATTCTGGGCCCTCTGAGCAGTGATCTCAGAGGTAGAAATGTTCCTGGTGTGGAGCTGGGTGGCCCCCCAAACTTCACATATTTCTGACACCCCGACAAGGCTAACTTCACACAGAGTGCTGAATTGGGCTCTGGTCCTGGCAGCAGTCAGTACCTGATTCTTCTAACAACCTCCTGATCCTGATCCAGATTCAAAGCTCACAAAGCCACTTTCTTGATTATCTATTGGCTCATCAAGTTTGACTTCGGGAAATAGTGTCCTGGTCACAAGAGTTTCACACCCTATCACAGTGATCATTCGTTGTGCACTTAGAAGTGTCTGTGATTATGATTTCACTTCCCAGGTGGCTTGCCTCCAAGAGAGAATTTGTTGATTATCCCAACACAAGCTACCTAATCTCAAAAAAGTTCTATTTCTCAAACAGTCCCCCACTGCCTCTCTTATCACCCTAGTCTGAATCCCCCACCAAACCTCACCAAGACAGCTGCTCAGCCGCCTGACCAGACACTGCTCAGACAAAGTGAAGTTGTAAAGTTTCACTCAGATCCTGTTACTCTCCTGCTCAGAAAGGTCCAAGGGCTCACATGCAAAATAAGTTCCCAACTCCTCACTCATGGTGCATAGGACTTTCTCTGCCTATCTGTGTCCTTCATCCTGCCCCTCTCTGTCACTCATCCCTCTACCACTTTCCCCTGAGTCACTCATGGCCCTGACTGCATAGACTTCCCCTGCAAATCTCTTGCACAGGTATTCTAATCAAAGTCACTCCTTCCTCCAGGCCTCCTGAGATGTCTTCTCTTTGTCTCCTAACAAAACTCCCTTCCCTGTCATTTTTGAACATCTTACGCTACCTTATTTTTCTTCAAAGCATCTATCACTGTCTCATATATTTCAGACTGTCTTCCTTTTTTACTCTCAGCTATGAGTTAACCCTAACAAGTCTTAAAGTTTACCACTGTGCCCCTAATTCCCAGAACAATATCTGGCATATTGGCATTCAATGCATGTTTATGGATTGAATGAGTGGATAAGTAATGAATGAAATCAGCTTTCTGATTCCAAGTGTGTTTTTGTGTACATATTAGATTTCCCTCAATCCAGGAAACTGTAAGGAGCCTGTTGATAGGTACTGTAAATCTGGAGTGAGATCCTAGAACAAACCTAATAGAAGTGGAGTCTGGAGTCAAAATGGATGAGAAACCAAGGATTTACTAGCTGAGTTAGCTTACTAGCTGGGTGACTCTATACAAGATACTGAATCTGTCTAGTTTGAACTTTCTCTAGTCTGAATTGGAAGTCTGAACTTCCAATTTCCCATTTGGAAAAGGGAAACAAGAACAGTCCCTAATTCATAAGACTCCTGTGAACATTAAGAACACTAACGATAGTATACACTAACATCTAACACAGCACTTGTAACGGAGCAATATACTACACTACATCTATTATATATCGTGTATGACTATAAATAGATGCAAGTGCAGATTTATGCCTCTCTGTGTGTGGTTATGTACTCATCCATGATGCCTGCTAGAGCCAAACTTTCTCTGTGAAAAGACATTATTAAGCACCAAGCACTCTCTTGCATGTAGTATGTCCTCAGAGATGAGATGTTCAGCTGGACAGGCAATCCTATTCCATTCTTCTTATCTCTCTCTTTCTTTTTTGTTTATAGAGGTCAATGTGCTTAATCTCTTTGTGTTTCTTGTCTTTACCTCTCTATTGTAAAGATAAAGGCTAATCAGTCAGGAGTGGTAGTGTGTTTATGGTGTGAACTTTTAAAATATTCTAAAGACCTTTTGAAACACAGCTTCATAATTTTCTATAGGTGTGACCTTGCAAAAATGGTCAATTCCTTGGGTCTCCACTTCTTTGTATATCAAACATGGATGTCACAAACTAATTGTCTGAGTGTGGTAGGCGTTAAAGAGAAAACATGTAAAGCCTCTAGCAGGCACTAATCAATTGGTTTACCTTCCTCCCATATTCAAGAATCCAGGCATGGTCCACTTTGGCAGATGGGCATATGGCCAGGAGCACAGACTCAGAATCCAGCCTGCCTCGCCACAAGCCTATGCTCTGCACTTATGGGCTCTGGAACCCGTATGGAGTCACTTAGCCCAGTTTCAGTTTCCGCATCAGTAAAAAGGGAATAAAAATAACATCACAGTTCAGAGGCCAACAATTAGGTTCTAAACAAGCACATATACCTTAGGTGCACAACATTCTTTTTTGAATGAAAGGTATTATAAAAAAATGAAACCATGCAGTGTTCTTATCTCTCTATATGCTAGAAACTCTCCTTTGCTTTCCTTTCCAAAACTTCTTCCTTTCCCAATCATTCAGACTATTCCATTTCTTTAATATCTCATTGGGAAATATATCTTTCTTCTCATATTCAACATTTCTTTGTGCCATTATGAGCTGTAACCAGAGGCTCCAGTCTGTGGGAATAGTTCCTTAGCAAATAAAGCTGCCTACATTGTACTCTTGGGAACAAAAGCTGAACTTTGGTGTTTTCTCATCAAATCCTATTTAGTAAGGTCCTGTGTTCCTGGCAGTATGCTATTCCTAACAATAATTCAAGTAGGGGCCTCCCTGGTGGCACAACAGGTTAAGTCTCAGCACTATGAAGCTATCAGCAGCCAATGCAGCACAAGTTCAATCCCTGGCCAGGAAACTTCCCACATGGTGCAGCAGACCTTCCCTGTCTCACCCGCTGCTCCCTGCTGTGATGTATTTCAGCAATGTGCCCATTCTGCTGCCCACTCTCTCTGGTGAATCCTCTTACCACCTCATACCTCTGGCCAGTTCTTGTACGCATAAATAAATAAATCTTAAAAAAAAAATCAAGTATAAAGATTCCATGGCCCCATACTGAGAGAATCTTAAACAATGCAAGAAAATAAATGAAAACAATGGCTATGTTATAGCAATAACCACGTAGATCATCTTATTTAGTTTTAAAATGTCCTCCATCTATTTTGCATGTTATTTGATTAATAAACTGGGAGAAATTAAATTATGTATTTCAGTGTCTCCTCCCTAGCTCCCATTGTTCTCTAAGAATGAAGCTAGAGAAATCTTTTATCCAATCATCCCAAATTTTCCCTGAATTTAATTATCAAGAAATACTATTTACCAGTTGTTATTTAAGGAGGTCACTGGAATGAATAATTTCTTAAGGAATAATGTGGCTGTAAAATAAACATTTTCCATCATTCTTCTATTGTTTATGTTAAATGATTTTTAAAATATAATACTGTGTTAATTAAGTTCCTTGCAAGCTTTGATTCTCATACAAATAGTTATCTGTAGTTTATTTATTGATGAGGAATTATAGTTACCTGTATTCTCAGAAATTGTTATCTGCTTATCATCCTTTGAGAATAATGATGAGAGTCTTACATAGGTAGAACATGTTTACTGATAAATCTGTACCTGGATGAGACCCTCAAACTATTCTTCTGTATCTGATCTTGATTAGAGAAAACAAAGGACTTAGACAAGAATGGAAGTTTCTCCTAGCTTTCAGGGCCCTCACTGCTCTTAACCAAAAACAATCTGTGTTTTTTAAGTAATGGCAGCAGACTCCTCAAGGGTCACAGGACCTTGATGGACTTTTAGCTCCTGTACCCACTGTTTATGAACCAGGACGTAGGCTATCAGCAGACACCAAATCTGCAGACTTCTCAGGTACAGAAGGCCATGTTAATTGATAGCTTGACCAAATATCAGTGATTCACGGTTTGCTTCCCCAAGAAGCAAACTCTGGGACTGATTTTCGCTTGCAAGGTATTGTTAAGAGAGGGTTTGGGGGATCAGCATTGTGGAAGGGAAGAGAAGAGACAATAATAGGCAGAAGATGTCAAAACCATGGTAAAAGACAAAGGGCCACCTCAAGTAACAGTCCTGCAGGTTGAATAATCCCTCATAGCTGGGATGAAGAGAATGGGATTTTGTAGCCGCTGAGCCTGTCAGCCCTGGTATATTGGCCACCCTAGGAAAGGGATGTGACCTCAGGCAAGGAAACTCTGCTACTGAGAAAATCCCCCAAAGGATCTGACTGTTGAGAGCCCCCTGTCAGAAACCCTTGGGCAGAAGGCCCAACCTGCCCTAAATGTGGGCAGCAAATCCTAGTGTCCACGAGAGATCCTGCATCCTTCCCTTCCACCAAAGGCTACTCAGCAGGTAGCCTTTTTGTCCTCCAAAGATCTCTTCACACTGACCAAAAAAGTGATTAGCTCCAAATAGGACATTTCCATATAAGAGCTTTCAAAATAGGAAGGAAACAAGGGAATCCTCCTCTATACAATCTTATCAAAGAAAAAGATTTCCAAAAAAGTGTTACCGGGGGATTGTCCCTACGTGTCACTGACCACAACTGCCAACGGGACATCATCAAAGTTTATTAATCAGTAAAATAGGAGAATGACCATTATGTATCATTAAATAATGATGCTTGTGACCCACCCGCCCTAAATCCATATATTGGAACCTAATATCCAATGTGATGGTATTAGGGTGGTTAAGTCATGAGAGTGAAGATCTCATGAATGGGATAAGTGTCCTTATGAAATAGATTCCAGAGTGCTCCCTGAGCACTGACACCATGTAAGGACACAGGGAGAAGACCACTGTTTATGAACCGGGAAGTAGGATGTACATAGGCACTGAATCTGCAAACTTCTCAGGCTCATGTGCTACGAAAACCAGTGTTTATTGTTAAGCTTATGTCTATGGTGGCTTGTTATGGCAACCTGAATGGATTAAGAGTTAGGGTGAGTCTAAATTGAACTTGGTGCCATAGCAGGATGCTCCAGGTGCCCTGGGGACTATCAGAAGGGGGTGCTATGCAGTGAAGCCACAGGGCAGGGCCACAGGGCCATGCGGTGTTCTCCTAAGCGTCCTTGTTCAGCTTTTGTCCCCAGCAAGTCTGCGAAAAGTTAACATTGCTCAGCCTCACTGTTACATATGTAAATGGGAGATAATAGTAAAAATCAGGCAGTCAGAAGTTGTGGGAGACAATTCAGTTGAAAACATGCTATAAACCTAAAGAATTTGAAGCATAATGGGGATTAACACTAAGTATTGTTAATAATATTACTTAATGAAATCCATTTGTATAAATCCACAAAGACAAGAGGAACTTAACATGGATAGATTCCAATAAAACATGCCATTAGGGCCTTCCCGGTGGCGCAGCAGTTAAGCGCTGCGCTGTGGAGCTGTCAGCAGCGGCAACGCAAGTTCGACGCCCGGCCAGGGAGAATCCCTCATGGCGCGGCAGACCTCTCCTGCCTTGCCCGCTGCTCCCCTCAGGAGTGTATTTCTGATCTGCCTGTTCTGCTCCCCACTCTGTCTCCGGTGAACCCTCTCTCCACCCCACGCCTCTGGCCTGTACCCCAGCTTGTATGTATAAATAAAAAATGAATCTAAAAAAAAAAACATGCCATTAATTTAAAGGCATAATAAAAACACTCCTTAATACTTTTTGTGCAATGATCTTTGCCAGAGCAAATTTGATACTGTTTTCCTCTTGGTTAAATGTTTCCAAAGCATCATCCCGCCTTTTCTGCTATGCCAAACTGGTCACATTGGCAGACATAGGTTTCCTTGTGATGATCTCATTTTCCGCTCTGCCTCTTGTCTTCTAGACGCTGGTTTAATGCTCTCCTGTCACAAAGTCCTGTAGTGCTCCACATGCACTATATCTGTTCTTACATGTTGTCTTCCTGCCTCAAACACCTGCTTCACATCTACTTACCTACTTCCTTTACAACCTTGGCATTCTGAAGCATCTCTTCCTTTCATAATCCTCCTTACCACTCCTGGTATTAACAGTGGGTCCTTGAGCTTGCCCTGTGACTATCACCACCATGGCACCTTCCACACTTTGTCATTTTCATTTTTGTAACCTTCACTATGAAACTGATCTCCTTGATGGCAGGAGCTGTCGGTTGACAGGGGTCTGACTGGTCTCTCTCCACTAGGAGTGTGCATCATGTTTCCAGTAAACGACTGTGGACTGAATGGACATGCAGCATCTTAATATAATCTGTAGACATTGATCGCTATTAAGCAAATAAAATATTGGAGTGAGACTGCTTGAGTTAGATTGGCTTTGCCATTTTCAAGTCATATGATCTCTGGCAAATAGTTAACCTTTCTGTAAAATAGAAACAAAGAAAAAATTTGAAAGAATGAAAGTACTCAAGAGTGCTGTGCAGAGTATACACTCAATACACTTAGTCATGATAAGGAGAGGAGGAAGAAAGGAAGAAATCCCAGGGATAAGTATCAAATACTCCTTATCACCTTCCAACTACTGAATGTCAAATATTGCTCTGAATTATTCTTTGATTCCAAGAATGTGTATGAGATTTGTTATATTATGTTAAACACATAATAGGAGATTAGAAGATCAATAATCATTGATTAATAATAATAACAAATATGTATATATACCTGCTATGGGTCAAGTAGTATTGTGAAGGGTTTCATATATATTAACTGGTTGAGCCGCATCAATTATTCTTATTTTTTAGATACAAAACTAAAACATAATCAGCCTGTTAGTAAGTGACAGAGATGGATCCTGGGCATTCAAAGCCTAGAATATGTCCTCCACCATTTCACTTATAGTATCATGACTAGTAAATGAATAAATAAGCCTCACTTCCTAAACATCAGAAAAAGAATCTATATGACCCATTCTCAAATTCAGCATAATTTAAATTGACCAGCCTCTAGCCTCTTTTTTTTAAGATTTATTTTTATTTATTTATGCATACAAGAACTAGGGTGTAGGCCAGAGGTGTGGGGTGGTGAGCGGATTCACCAGAGGCAGAGTGGGGAGCAGAACAGGTGGATCTACTGAAATACACTGCTGAGGGGAGCAGAGGGCAAGACAGGAGAGGTCTGCTACATCTTGTGGGTCAGCTCCCTAGCCAGGATGGAACTCAGCAGTAGTTGGTGAGAGCTTGATAGTGCTGAGACTTAACCCCTTTGCCACCAGGAAGGCCCCTCTAGCCTTTTTTTTAAGCCATATTTTTTGTCACTTCTCCTTTCAATTTCCCCACAGATATGTCATGAAGTGGAAATGAATCACATGAAGTGTGATTCTAGAACTGAAAAATTCAACATGTCAGCATCTCAGGGTTTAACAATTAAGGATATGTACATAGCATATTCGATCAGACTGGGCTTGTTTTCTGGGCAGGCCACAATCTCTCTAGGCAGGCCACTATTAGCAGCTGCACTGGAGGTTTTGTATGACTCTGGGCGGGAAGGATCTGTCAACAGCAGTAAAGTCAAAGAGCAAATTTGAAACATGGCAGGGATCAAAAGCCAAAGAATAAGTAGGTAAAGTAATAAAAAGAAGACTAAAATGTAGCATATAGGAGAAAATGAGGCAGGTGTTAGAAAGTCATAATGATTCACAATAGATTGCAAAATGAAGAGAAGTAGGTCGGGGGTGGGGGGTGGGGCCAACAACCCTGCCATGCTGATTCTCCTGTGACATCTAATTAAGATATTAGATGACTTTCCAAACATTTGATTTCCCTTAATAACCCATTATTAATTTGTCTTCAATGAATTTATCTAAGTCACATTTTAGAATTTTGGTAAATTAGTCAGAAACTGAATGTCAAAAAGGAAGAGAATTTACAAATCGTTGATTTATCCCTTTCATCTCTTAAGAAATCTCATTGCATTATTTTATGGAGGTATTGGAGGTGTGCAATATTGTGTGTGATCAGGCAGACAGGCTCACGCCTCTCCAGGTGAATGTTACCCCCTTACGCCTTCCACCAAGGCAGCCACGGTCCTCCACCATGGTCTGATGTGTCCCAGTCATTTGAAAATACATGGACTCAGCCTGAAAAGTCAAATAACTGGGTTCATAATCTGTCACTTAAAGCAAAATACTTTACAAAATTAAAGCTGCTATGGCTTTCATCTAATTCTGACTAAACTTAGTATTTTTACTTCTCAAATTGTTCCCTCCCAAACTGCTTTGGGAAAACTATAATTGAGTCATAAGTCAAAACTCCCATACAGATATAATTTCCAGTCTTGCATGTAAAAGTCCTTAATTTATGAAAAATGATTTTTCACCATTTCATAGAGGAGCCATCCATTCATGAATGAATGATTGCATGTACATAATGAATTTCAGCTGAATGAATACAGAGTGGCACCAATATTACAGTTATATTCCAGTTGTTTTGGTCTCAAAATGAGTGCTGCATTTAGAGACAGGATGGGAAATTGGGACTAGATTTACCCTTTCAGAATTCCCAAGCTCTCCCTTAGGATAAAGAGATTTAAAATGTTGGTATTATACACTTCCCAATGTAAAGGACTATGGATGCACTATCACTTAAGTTGTGCTCAGGAAAAAATTGTTTAACCTGAATCCAAATATGAGAAAATTATCAACCATGCCCTATTAATGGATATTCTGCAAAATAATAATGAACTCTTCAAAAATATCAGTATTTTTAAAAAGTAAAAAATATGTATGGTTGACTTTGATATTTAGATACTAAAGAAACATGATAACTAAATCTAATGTAGTTGTTAATGGTATCGTATAGTATTCCCAAAGTGGGGAACATCTTTGAAAAGTCAAAATACTAAGTTTTTCATGACTATGAGGACAATCTCACTTTCTACAGTGGAGGTATTATGAACCAACTAGATTAAACTCAAAATAAAAGCTATAAACAACATTATTGAGACAATTGGAGACATGTAAATATTGAGGTTACATTAGATAGTGGGACTGTATTGTTAAATTTCCTGAATATGATCACTGTATCATAGTTCTATAGAGTCTTCTTTTCTAAGAAGATACAAGCTGAAATATTTAATGGTGATCATCTTCATATCAACAACTACCTTTCAAATAGTTAAGAAAAAAGTATATAAGTATCCCATATATGCACACACAGAGACATAAAAATAAATATAGCAAAATGTTAACTAGCAATGGGTTAGTCAAAGTGAAAGATTGTGAATGCCGATGTGAAGACGCATTCATTTAAGCAAAAAAAAAAAAAATTTACCAACTAGCACATATGTATGGGAATGAGACAGGATATAGTAAAAATTATTCTAAAGTATGTTTATAAACAAACTTGTAAGCTGGAATTAAGTACGAATAATTACAAAATAATATTTATCAGATAAAAAAATCCACTGAAAGTATGTTATCATCTATGTTTGATAATGATGTTTATGCTATATTTTATATTTATTTTAGCATATAACTATAGCAACTGGGACATAATCAACATAAATAATATATTCATATATTCCTGGGTGGTGGTAGATGGTTGGCTATCCATTTATACCTTTTACTCTTAAGGCTCAATATCCTCAATTATATAATGAGGATCATAGCATACCTCAAGGACATTGAAGATGTTTAATAAAATTTCAGGAATCATTATGGTCTGAATAAAATTAGTTTATTCAGAATCCAAATCCAACCACCCTTTTATCCATGTTTCTGGGGTGCTTTCTCCAATTCCGTAACATCATCTAGGTATCCAACTTCAATTCTTTTTTTTTAAAGATTTATTTATTTATACATACAAGCTGGGGTACAGGCCAGAGGCATGGGGCGGCAAGAGGGTTCACCAGAGACAGAGTGGGGAGCAGAACAGGCAGATCAGAAATACACTGCTGAGGGGAGCAGCGGGCAAGGCAGGAGAGGTCTGCTGCACCATGTGGGATTCTCCCCGGCTGGGCGTCAAACTCGCATTTCCCGCTGCCTACAGCTCCACAGCACAGCGCTCAACCGCTGCGCCACCAGGGAGGCCCCTAACTTCAGTTCTTACTTGGAGTTAGCAGTAGATCCCACAAGATAAATGACTTTGTCCTAAAAACCACTCCCATTTCAGATCCCAGTCTTAAGTTTCA
This sequence comes from Scalopus aquaticus, assembly GCA_004024925.1. NCBI lineage: Eukaryota > Metazoa > Chordata > Mammalia > Eulipotyphla > Talpidae > Scalopus > Scalopus aquaticus. The sequence continues at coordinate 76,872 of PVIJ01007678.1, forward strand.
GGCTACCCACACTTCTGACTTACAGGCAATAGACCAGTCCTCATAGTCCCCTCCTCAGGTTCAATAATTCACTAAATAGCAGACAGAACTCAGGAAAAATATTTTACTTACATTTATTGGTGTGGTATAAAGGACTCAGAACAGGAATAACCACATAGAACAGATGAATAATGTCAGGTGTGGTGGGTGAGCTTCCAAGCCCTTTCCAGGAACCTGATCCTTCCAGCCAGGAAGAGCTTCTAATATTCTTATTCTAGAGTTTTTATAACTCAGTCTCCTGCTTCTACTACCCTCACCCCACTCCAGTCCCCCACATACACACATTTAACTCCCTGGAATATAGTAGAACTGAGAACTTCTACTCTTTAAATCACTTTATGTTTTTCTTTGCTCACCAGCCCCCGTCCTGAGGCTATCTAGGGGCCCCTCCTTAAGTCACCTCATTAGCATAAGCCCTGGAGTGAATAAAAAAGAGCCCTTTAGGAATAAAAAGGGAGACTAATGTAACTAAGGATATTTGAGAGTTTACTTCTTGCTGTGTGCCAGAAATTGAAGGCAAAGATAAAATAGGTTACTTATTGTAGCACAGTGTTTATTATAATTTCACCTAGATACCTGCAGGATTTGTCTTTCCTGAATGGAATATTTGGTAAGTAAATTCTAAAGATGGTAAAAGATATGGAAAGGCCATTGTGGAACAAAATAAAATCTTGATATCTTATCAAATTTTCTCATGAAGTATCTTTCTGGAGAAATCCAGGTGCTTCTGTGTTCCATAGGAATCTATGCTGCTACCATTCGAAATGTGAGGACCAAGAGTATGGTTCCCACTTTTGGCAAATTGCAATTTGCAAGCTATTCCATGGATGGTTAGAGGGAACATTTACAAACAGACCCAGCAGTGATCAAAGGATTGGGACTCCAGGATTCTAGGATGAGACTCCTTAAGCAACTGGAATACTTTGAATAAGTGTCTCTGGGTCACCCCTTCCAACTCTCCACATTCCAGAGAGACCTTCCCTGGTCCAGTTAGAATCAGACATTTACTCCCAAATCATCAATGAGGGCCAGGAACACAGGGACAGATTCTTAGCAATTTGTTGTCCCTATACACTAAGGGGTAAGTGATCCTGGAGAAGAGACAATGTAAATCAGACAAATACTGCAGGTGTTTAGTAACTGTAGTTTCTAAAATAAATCAATAAATATTGAAGAAATTAATTTAACCAGAAGAAATTAATAAAAGTTGAGAAATAGGTAACAGGATGAGAATTGAAATTTCCTATACTTTACAAATAACTGTGTGTATAGAGGTGTGTGTGTACTCACATGTGTGTGTATAAATATGTTTCACTGCGTATAAAGGATAGAACATACTAGAATTATAGGTTACAGGTAAATCTAAGCTATGATTGACTTGATCCATGTCAGTGTTATTTCCTTGCAGATGGATTCCATTTGTCAGAAATTAATGAGGAATAGAATGTACTATTGTGGATGATGAGTTTCCAGAGACAGCTTTTATGCCTCTTGGCCAATCGGACACCCCACCTTGGCCCCGTTGGGCTTATTACTGCTCATTCAGACATCTGAAATCTCTTGACAATTGTCCTTCATACCAAATGGAACCAGCACTTTCAAATGGATCTTATTAGGCTTCTTATAAAATCACTACACACTGGAAAGCGTTTCCATCCCAGAAGGGTTTCTCCATTCAAACTTATCAAGCCCCTATACAGTTCTATTCCTGATTAGCAATTTTTCTCCTAAGAGCTTTAAAGATACACCTTTATATTTCTGTAATTTCATCCTTTTCCCATTTTGCCTTTATCGGCACATTCAAATGTATTTGACTCTTATCTTGAATCTGTCACTCAGCATATGTCAACTTCAAGAGAGCTGGACTATAGTGGGACTGTCAGTAATGTTCCAGGGAATAAAAAGAAAAAGGGAAAAAAGTCAGAATGCATGCATCAGATCTGAGAAAGCTGCCTGCCCTGATCTGTGGCATCCTGGTATGTTATTCGAAATCGCTTCCATCAGACCACCAAATGCCAATCTACACTCTGGTCTGGGAGCAGCAGTTTTTGTTGTGGTTTGTTTTGTTTTGACTATATGGTAACAAATACTATGACTGATCTACTCATGTCGTCTTTTCCCCTTAGTGCTTCTAAAACTTTTATTGAAAGCCCTTTTCTGTCTGTGTTCCTTCTCCCTACGCCTCACCTTCCTTTTCCCTGTACTTCAGTGACAATCCTGCTTTCTGTCTGGTGTAGCTAAGCTCCCACCCCTCCCGCTTCTTTTCACTCTCTGTACAAACCTTGATAAATGTTCTTGCTACATTTCTTTAAAGGGTCCAATAATGGAGCTGGCTCCAAAATTCAACTGCAAGGCCTATAGAGGCAGAAACTACAATTTATCTGCACAGGGGACTAACCCATGAGTAAATTGTCCAAGTTATGCTCTACAGGTGCTTGCTGTGAAATCAGCAGGTACATGGGTAGACGGATAGATGGAAGGATGGGGGACACATGGAGAACTGGGTTGTTTCCTGTAAGTGTAGGGGATACACTACCTACACATAGTAGGTACTTAAGTTTGTTGGTTTTGATTAACATCCCACATGTGTGACAAAGTTGTTTAAGTAGGGAGCTATAAAATCTTTATGAGAGTGATTCATTCGTTAAAAAGCCCAATATGAGATCAAAAATTAGAAATGTGCAAATTGAGTAGGGAAAGCAGAAATGAGTAATTTAGACTAGCTCCTTTATCTCTTTCAGTGAGAAGAAACTGAACTGTGATTCACAAAAAGTAAAATTAGCTTTTCTACAACTCCAGATAAGGTGATTAAAAAATGACTTTTCCACTTTCAAAGATCATTTGTAAAGAAAAGACCAAGAAATAGCACATGATAGCATATTTGTTCTGTCAATTGATAATTTTTCTCCAACTTGTCTGTAGTGGTTTTGGAGTCAGAACCACTTGTGCAGAAATCCAGACTCTGCTGCTAGCCACGTGGCTCCAGCTGTATCAACTGTGAGTAGGAAATGTGCAAATGTTTAGGGAGACCTGCTGCCCGGCAGGCCACGCATGAGTCCCTGATTCTCACCACACCTGCTGAGGCCACATGTCCCCACATTACAGATGACAACAACGAAGCCCAGAGTGGTGAGGAAACCAGCACAAAGTCACAAAGCTACCATAGATGTTCCCCAGTGCTACTGTAATGATCACAAACATGTCTTCACACAACACAAACTTATTAGCTGACAGCTCGTGAGCTGCAATAGGCAGACATCATTGTATTGTTTTGTGCTACACTTTGAGGCATTTTTGCAGAAAGTGCATTTTTTTTCCTAATTGAAGCTTTCTGGCAATGGCGACCCTGCATCAGATAAGTCTGTTGGTTCCATTTTCCAACATGTGCTCACTTTGTGTCTGTGTCACATTTACTTCTGGTTTGTACATTGCTTTATTTGACATAATGCTATGTATAAACACATCTTTTATTTTTTTTATAATATATATTTTTATTGTTATTTATGTCTTTTACATTTTGTATTCCCCTTGGGTAGCCCACCACGAATTCACCCGTGATCCATCTCCATGGTCCCTTGTGTTCTTTTCTATTCCATTTTGTGCCCTTTTCCTTCCCTCCTTCC
>PVIJ01007679.1:0-80538 GCA_004024925.1 Scalopus aquaticus
GGGGGAGTGGGGGTGGGTGAGAAGGGAGTAACTACATGGCCCTTGGAGCTGGAACATTCTTGCATCCCTTTGTCTTCCCAAAGCAGTGATGTGGACGTGAAAGTAGATTCTTACAGTGGTTGGGACTGATGATGGCGCCCGCTCAGAAGTCAGAAGCTCCTCATTAGCATCATGGGGATTTCCTGATTTGTCCCCTGAGAAAATATCACTGGATTCTTTCTGGAAAAATTGCCCATTTCGTGGGCTGGGGGAGTCACTTAAGCATGTTCCAGCCACAGTGGAATCCAACTCAGGACTAGAACCATCCCAAGGCGCACATTTTGCTCTTGGGTTTCCTTTTGTTTTGCAATTAACCTTTTGTTCACCATGACAGAAATGGCAGGGCAGACCTGGCAGCCACTTTCATTCTGGCCGTACCCCTAAGTCTCTCTTTTCCCCGTCAGTTCGTGGTGGGTTATCAGGTTGGTATAAGGAGCCAGTTTGGGAGTGGAAAGTTAGTTCGAAGAGAGGGCTATGTTTTTAATGCTGAATTTGCACATTGTCTTTAAGTGGACAATATATTGTAGGTGAACAAAATAGTGAATTCAGTAAGATGTTTTGTTCACATGCTAGAGAAAGTTGAAAAGTGCCAGTTGTCTACATCAGAGATTACTATCGTTCATTTCACATCTAGCGGCTGGGGGAGGTCGGTATCTACCACAGGGTGACTTAACCTTCCGCAGCACCTCAACAAGCGAGTCGCTTAACCACTCTGTTTTCCTGTCCAAATCAGCACAGCAACTCCTGTTTGCTTTAAAGAGGGAATAGTGGGGAGAGTGAAAAAGAATGGGCTATAATGCAATTTGGCTTTTTTTTTTTTCAAAGTGTTTTAGATAAGAATGAATACCAAGAATCTGAAAAAACAAAAACAGACATTTCTGCGGATCTGTGTGGAAAACCTTTTGATTTGGCTTAATTGATTTCTCTGATTAAGTACAAGTATTGGCGGATTCTGCTTCCTTTCAGACGCACCTACCTGACCTGCTCTGGTCTGCAGGTCAGCACTTTAGATACCTCCAGCTAGAGGCTTTTATTTTCCTGCTCTATTTTTGTGTTTTCTTTTACAGCAATATTTAAACTGCTCTGAGAAATTGTATCAAGCCAGATTGCAAACCGTTGATTTTAAACAGGCTACAGAAGAAACAAGGAAAATTATTAATGCTTGGGTTGAAAGTAAAACTAATGGTAAGAACAAGGGATTTATTCATGTGTCTGCGGACTCTGTGGGGGCTGTTGGTAAACTCCCTGCATCAGCATTAGCAGAGGCTGGGAGACATCAGGCTCTGCATGTGCGGAGCAACAGTGGAGAAAATGGGTTTTTTTTTTTTTAAATTCCCTTACAATCACATGTCTTTCCTAGTGGAAGTCAAGTGACTCTGAGAATGAGGACATTATTTTTATTTATAGATGTGTGGCACAGCCCACAGTTAAATTTGATTAAACTTAAATGTACCTTTTACAACCTTAAGATGAATCTTATATATTACTAAATATCTATTTAAAAATGCCAGATTAATTATTTGATACTAAAGACATATTTGCTTTGTTCTATAACACTTGATCTCAACCAAAAGGCATAGAAGTGATCACTGTGTTATTTAAAAGCACCTCATTAAAAAAAGATTTAAAGAAAAATGGTAGAGACTAATATAATAGATTCTTACTTACTTACCACTCAGCTGCAATCTTTCTTACTTAAGACTAATTTTGTATCAGTATGTTTATCCTTTTCCCATCACTTCTTCCAGATTATTTTGGAGCAAATTCCAGATATCAGATCTTTCTTCCTGTATATGTTTCAGTTTGTTTCTGTCAAACATAGAGGTTATTTAAAAGGAAAAAACCCACTAAACCATAATAACATCTTAAAATTAAAAACAATCATTTAGAACAAATAAACATTCAGTGAGTTTTCTAATTTCTCAATTGTTTTTTTGTTTGAGCCATGACACAAATGTTTATATCTTGTAACTGGTTGATAGATTCCTTAAATCTTCATTTTTAAAATGAACTTTTTGATTGAAATATACATACTTATAAAAATTCATCCCCGGTGGTGCAAGGAGTTAAGTCTCAGTACTGTGAAGCTATCCGCAGCCACTGCAGCACGAGTTTGATCCCAAGCCAGGAAGCTTCCCACATGGCACAGCAGACCCGTTCTGCCTCCCCCGCTGCTCCCCTCAGCAGTGTACTTCAGTCACTCTGCCTGTTCTGTTCCCCACTCTGTCTCTAGTGAATCCTATCATCCCCCCACACCTCTGGCCTACACCCCAGCTCTTGTATGCTTAAATAAATAAATCTTTAAAAAAATAAAGATAAATAAAAATTCATGCATTATCTGCTTGCTTTTTGATGAATTGTCACAAGGCAGAAATTATCACAAAAGTGAATGTACTTGTGTAACACCATCCAGATAAGGAAAAGGACTTGGATTTCCGCCGTTCCCCCCGCCCCCCAGAAACTAGCGCATCTCATACCCAAACTTTAAGATGTCTCTGCCTACTTAAAAAAATTTCGTTTCATTAGAATTATAAAGCATGTTTAGTTTTCTTAGATCAACGTTTTGGTTGTGAGGTTCACCTGTGTGGTTACCTCTTGTGTGATTTATTCAGTTTCAGTTGATGTCTGTTTTGTGCTCTGAATATACCTAAATATAGTAATCCATTTTACAATGTATTATGAACATTTGGAATATTTTGAGGCTGGGTCTATTATGAACAGTGTTGCTAGAAACATTTTGACACAATTGATACATTCTGATAAGATTCAGGTTTGTTTTGTTTTGATTTGATTTTACTTTTGGCAAATATACCTCATTGGAGGTGTTGTAATTTCAGCAGGAAGTAAATAATATTTGAACCCTCCTGTTTTTTTCATCTTTTGGTGTTAACTACCATTGATGAGTATTGTGTGGGTCAATTATTTCATGATGAGCTACAAAGTCACAGTATTCCAATTCTTGCATTCCTTTTTTATTTATATGCTAGGATATTTCTATGTGAGAACTTTTGCCTCATAAAGCATTCAGTTACCCTAAAGTACAGTTCATATGAGAAAAGTCAAAAATAAAAAAATCATGCTGAATTCTTTGTCTTCAATACTAGTTTTTAATATAATGTCCCCCCGCCCTCCGCCTCTCCCCTCCCCCCAGGAGTTTTCCTTGGAAGGTATTCTGATAAATTCATAAATATAAACATTTGACATGGGCAGGAAATAAGCTTTGTGGCACCTCAAATTTACAATTAGTCTTATGAAGGGAGAATCTCCAAGTTTCTTGTGATTATTCAGCTCTATTAATAATAATGTCAAATCTAAACACACCATCTATTGTTTTCTGCTACAAGGAAAAGTTAGAGACCTCTTTGCCAAGGGCATGATCGACCCTTCGTGCATGATGATGCTGGTGAATGCCATATACTTCAAAGGAAAGTGGCAAAATAAATTTCAAGAGAGAGAGACCGTTAAAACTCCCTTTCACCTAAGTGAGGTAAGTATTTCATTTTCAGGTCAATGACACATTGTGGAGGAGCAATGATTATCTAAGGATGGTTTAGAAGCTTCATGAAAATACTGGCGTAGGTTTTCTGGCCCCTTTAACTGTGATTTCTTTGAATTTTATCTCCATTTTTCCTCATGATGTGACAGTAGCCTTTCTCACTGGGAACCTGCTGAGGCTTCAGACATGGCTGCCCCCACGGAGTGGGCCTCCTGCTCTTTCCTCACTGTCCTCCACCGCTTCATTCTCTCCATCTATGCTGTGACTATTTCCTCTTGCAGCACGACAAAGCTATCTGAATTATTTCTCTCAGAAAATCTCTATTTGGAATAAAAAGGGAAAATGATTCTCTTATATCATTTTTTCCCATATAAATTATTTTAGGTAGACGCACTGGCTTTGTTTTTGGGAAACAAGTATATTACTATTACATACAACCACATATGTTTTAGATAAATACTACAGTATATTGCTATATATGCAAACTGTCTTGTTTTAACAAGGACTTATTTTAAAATAAACAAATTCAAGTGTTGCAAAAGAAAGTGATAAACATAGGGGAGGCATATAAGAGATCAGGAGGAGAAAATAACACACAAAGCAAAAACAAAAACAGAAACCAGCAGGCAGCCATAAACAAGACACATTCTGCAGGGGTGGGGAAGGTAGAGGGACCAAAACAGCGGAGAAAAGAGCACAAGGGACTATGGTGACAGTTCACAGGTGAATCGGTGGTGGGGAATACACAGTAATGTAAAGGACTTAGGTTAAAAAAATAAACTTAAAAAAGTGATAAAGAGCGCACTTTGCAGTTGGTGTTTTCCCAGGCCTTTACAGCGTGAATGCGGACGTTCGTGTTAAGCAAGAAAATCGGTTTATGTACATGCGCGCGTGCACAGGGAGATGTACCATCTAATTATGTCCTTTTTTTTTTTCAACAAATAGGGTAAAAGTGTAAGTGTGGATATGATGTACCAAACAGGAAAATTTAAATTGGCCTTCATAAAGGAGCCTCATATGCAGGTCTTAGAGCTGCCCTATGTTAACAAGGAACTGAGCATGATTATTCTGCTTCCCTTGGGCATGGCTGACCTAGAACAGGTAAAGGAACAAGAATGCTAGCGTGCAGAGAAAGCATTCTTGCACACCGTGTGCACGTGCACATACATGCACACACATACACTGTGGCCCGTGGGTTAGCGAGTCCCTGATTCGTTCTCAATATTTAGCAAAAATGCCCAGGGGCCGGGAGGGGAAGGGGGAGAATCTGCTCCCTGCCATGCATTTCGGGAGAATAATCTATCTTTGCATTAAAAAAAAAAAAAACAGCTGGAAGCAATAGTGGCATCTTGCACCAATACACGCACACATTGGCCAGGGCACGCGTGGGGAACACCCTCCCATAGGAATGGGCTGCACTGCAGGCTGGGGCCCGTGAGCGGAAATCTGGTTCCTCTGCCCTCCTCTGGCTTCAGTCTGTGGGATTCACTCTGAACGAGCTTCTCTGGGCTCGCTGGCGTTTTGTATGCTGGGTTTGCTGGAAAATGAGCCCTCAGGCTTTGAGGAGTGCCCGCCATGGTGGTAGGCCCCTGGCATAACAGACCTGGAGGAGGGGTGGCCTCCTCTCCCCAGGGACGCTGGCTCTCCCCCTGCCCTGCTGGAGGGACAGCCTGGCTCCCTCCAGCTGGGCTAGCAGGAGCCAGCCTGCCCCCAAGACTGTGCGGGGTTAGGCAGACACACGGGTTGCCCTAGGCTCGGCTGGGGTGTGAGTCAGTCAGGCGCCCTCCTTGCCCGAGTGGAGCCGTAGGAAGAGCTGTGGGTTGTGGGTTGTGACCTCCGGAACACGGTAATGTGCTGTGGCCAACTCAGCAGGCTCGGCTCCCTGTGAAGATGTTTACAGGCCCAGAACATTTTGGAAGCTGTTCAGGCCTGGTCTTCATTAACACGTGATTCATTGCCTTATTTGTTTGCTTGTTCATTATGCACCGAACATTGAGTGTTATATGCTGGGAACTCTGCTGGGTTCTGGAAACACAGAAAGAGATGTGGGCCCAACACAGAGTTACAGATACCACCTAAGACACGTGGGGCTGGCTCTGCAGAAAGCCCCATGGAAGTGGCAAGGGCCTGCTAGATTGCGCTGGCAGCTGGGCTTCTAGAAATCTCCACGCCTGACTCGCTGGCTGAGCAGAAGATGAATGGGGGGACTCAGCACCCTGGTTTCTTACCAGAGTAAAGAGCAGTTGCAAACATCTTAGAGGTAGGAGGCAATGATGGCAGACACACTTCAGGAGTGTGTCCTGAAGTCACGGGAATGTGGGTTGGGGCTGCAAAGGACAGAAAAAAAGGTACTAAGGAAGAAAAATATTTTTTTTAAAGATTTATTTGTTTATGCATAGAAGAGCTGAGCTGTAGGCCAGAGGTGTGTGTGGGGGGAGTGAAAGGATTCACCAGACAAGAGAGTGGGGAGCAGAACAGGCTGATCTGTTGAAATACACTGCTGAGGGGAGCAGTGGATGAGGCAGGAGAGGTCTGCTGCGCCATGTGGGTCAGCTCCCTGGCCGGGGATCGAACTTGTGCTGCAGTGGCTGTGATAGCTTCATAGTGCTGAGATTTAACTCGTTGCACCACCAGGGAGGCAGGAAAAACATTCTTAACATGTTGGTCAGGATGGGGAGAAGGTGACAAGAAGCCTTCAACCCTAGAATGATGAGGTTGGAGTCAGGGAGGGCCGCCCAAGGGAGATGTTTGAAGGGTTTATAAACATTAGGAAACCGGGTGGAGAATGAGAAGGCAGGTTATCAGGCTGCTGAGGGGAATCTGTGCACCCATGGCTAGGGGGAGGGGGTTGGATTGCCAGGTGGAAGCAGAAGGGAGGCCAGAGTTCAGTTTGGAGAAAGCAGCACAGCAGAGACAAGGAAGGCAGACATGAGGGGATGAGAGCCGGAACGAGGCCCCTGGAGTGACAGCAGCCACATCAGAAACAAATTTACAGGGTGGGGAACAAGCACTGTGAGATGTTCCAGCTTTGAGAACCAAGAAGCAATGGCCCACTCATCCAGGAGATGGAGACCGGGGCAGCAGGATTTCAGGTGAAGCCTACGAGCTGAGAGAATGAAGGGGTAAGACAGCAAGCCATGTTTCAGAAGTTTAATTACGAAATGCCACTGAGACACAGGCAAGAGAGGGAAGAGGCACTGAACGCAAGGTTCTGGTTTTGCTCCTGATTGGACTGGCACACGGTTTAAATTTAGAAGAGGAAACGGTGGTCAGTGAGTCATGCACACTGAAAATTAAAAAGGGAACAGTGCTCAGGGCAGGGCGCGTGTTCTGGCTGGTGGACTCAGCTGTGTTTCTCCCTTAGATAGAAAAGCAGCTGAACGTGAAGACGTTTTCCGAGTGGACCGGCACGTCTAACATGGCGGAAAAGGAAGTTGACGTGCACATCCCCCGATTCAAACTGGACATCAAGTATGAGCTCAATTCCCTGCTCAAGTCCCTGGGGATGACAGATGTCTTCAGCCAGATCAAAGCAGATCTTTCTGGAATATCCCCAGGAAAGGGCCTGTACTTGTCAAAGGTCATCCACAAGGCCTATGTGGACGTCAACGAAGAGGGCACAGAGGCAGCGGCCTCTAGTGGGGAAAATGTCGTGGTCAAAAGACTCCCCATCCGGGCTCAATTCATGGCGAATCACCCCTTCCTGTTCTTCATAAGGCACGTTCGTACCAACAGCATCCTGTTCTGCGGCAAGCTCGCTTCTCCCTAGAGCGATGGGGTTCAGCCGGCTCAGTGCCTCAGGTGGTGAGGGGACAAACCTGTGACTGAACACCGCGTGCACCTCACACCTTAGTCTACTCATCTACAGTTGGGTCTAGGATCTTTCCCAAATGATTCCAGGAGTTGGTGAACCCTGAGATTGTGGTGATCATGGAAGAAGTTCTATTTATTTAAAAAAAAAAATAAGCTTTTCTGCCTGTCTTATCTTTGGAACCTCATTTGAGTGCTGTCTGGGGGATCTGATCAAGATAATGAAAAAAATTGAAGGGATTAGATGTTCTTCACTTGTGTATGTCAGTGGCTCTTAAATAAGGGACCACTCTACCTTCTGAAGATCAATTTAAGAGCTGCAATTTTGGGTGGATTTTTAATACTGTAATTTGCCCTGCATGTGGAAATGTACCATAAATTATAGTTCAAATTCCATATTCGCTATAATAAATCCATGAAATGAATACAGTTTTTAAAACATGATATTGCAGTGATTAAATGACTTATGAAAAGAAAATTTTGAATAAGTAGTCTAATTCAGTGAATGAGGCAGTGAAAATTTTGTTAAAATCTTCCCTCCCTCCTTCTTTCCTCCCTCCCTCCTTCCTTCCTCCATCCCTCCCTCCTTCCTTCCCTCCCTCTCTCCTTTCCCCATCTCATCCCTTCTTTTATCCCCATCTACTTCCTCCTCTCCTCTCCCCTCCCCTTTCCTCCTCTTCCCTAAACAGTGAGCTCAGACAGGCAAAGGATAGAAATCAATCAGAAGTAACCAGACGGCCATACTACATTTACTGTCTTCTCAGTGCCCTCGTGGTGAATGCTTTCTTCCTGAACTCCCTTGGAGTCTGAAGAGAGCAAAAGGACCCCTCAATTCTCCCACGCTGACCCCGTCTAGAAGGAGCAGTGCAAACTTGGCCATTGCTTCTTCCGGAGGTGACAGCTCACCCTCTTTTGTTATTGACAGTGGTGGCAGTCACTGAGGTGTTTCCTCCTCCTTTGGGGCACTGAGGGATGGGGCTTACTTTATTCTTTAACCATAAAGATGCTGTAAACCAACAAGCCAGCAACAATTTCAGCCAAGTATTAGAATGAAGACTCTCTCCTTATGATAACATCAAATTGCCTGTTGCACTGCAGAGGGAGTTTCATGCAGGTGCTACCCTACTGCCCTTTTCAAGTCCATTTGACACATGGCATAAAACCAAAAAACACATCCCTTGACCTCACTGGACAGCCCTGGAGTCCCCTGATGCAGTGGACTCAATTCTGGTACAATGGAGAGACATGGAACAACAGTGACGAGTGTAGAAAAAAAATTGTTTCTTGTCATCTCCTTTTCACTTTAAATGTCCTGAGGAGACAATGGATGAAGTTTGTCCTGTGAGTGCTGGTCCTTGTGTGTGGCGTGTGCTGTAGAGGAACTCAGAGCCACACACAGACCTGCCTCTGGCTGTTGAGGATCCCAAAGCCCCAAATCCATTGGAACAGAGGGGGCTGAATTGAAAGTCATCATTTCGAGTCAAAGGCAGGGTTCATTCTTTCAGGAGTCTCCCAGAGAACCAAATGTTGGGTCTGGGGATTGACACAGGATTGGAGAGACCACCAGATGTCAGAGAGCAGAGCTGGGGCAGAGGCTGAAAAGCTTCCTGCTCCTAAGCCTCTTTGTAGTATGGTGGTAGGAGATTTTAAGGGTATGAGATGCTGGCGTGAGGAGGATAAAGACTATTTTCATCCTTTCCAAAAGTTAAAAGAAATTTTGTTTTTATCAGCATAGTCGGTACAAAAGTCCTGTATGATTCTTGGAATTTAGCCACAAATGTTGCTTTATTTTTGCCTCCCATTGTCCTTAGAATTCCTGCAAACTGGGAGGTACTTCTCTAGCCCCAGCCTGAAGACTCTGCTAGTCCTCACATTTTTCTGGTCACACAAATTCTAGAGACTCTGAGTATTTCGCACCATAATAGTCTTAAAGCAATAATTGAAAATATCCAGGCTTAGCTATTAACCTGACCTCCTTACTAGTCCAGGAGTGGTTCTGGACACCAACAGCATTCACCTTCCCTGGGAGAATTTGTGAGAAATGTTGCATCTCTGGCTCTACCCCAAGCCTCCTGAATCAGAATCTGCAGTCGAACAAGAAACCAAGTGATCTGCGTGCACACGCGCTCTGAGAAGCACGATCCTAAATACAAACCCAGGTTAATAGTCTATTCCTTCTTCCCCTCAACAGATGTAGGCTCTGGGGAACTTGTGATCTGGGAAAAGAGAGGGGCCATTTCCTCCCTGCCCATGCCAGTCCTCACCCACTTACAACCTCCTATTTCAGGACCACTTAGGGTTAGGAGTGAAGAGAGCTGCTGCAAAAGCGATGAAAGTTCTTCTTACTTTAAAGCTGACACCACACTCTGGACCTGCCAGTTTTGCTTGTGGGCCTGTTCTGGGTTCTCTGGACACAGGACAATGGCCCTGACGTCTCCCTTCCTGCTGGTTAGTTTCTGGCCTAAGGATCTACCCCACAACCCTAACTTAAGCTCCTTGTCTTTCTGACAGGACCCTTTTCTCTTGGTTGAGATTTGGTGAATTTTATGGCGTTATTGGTGGATATTTTCCATCATATTTTTAGGGAGGGAAAGGGAAAGCAGTTAAGTGTCTTGCTTATGGCTCACAAAGCCAAAAAGATCTGAAAATGTTTGTGAATCTCTGTTTTGGGGCTGAAGACCTCAGACAAGGTCTCACTGAGGTTTCTATCGAATGCCTATTCTGGAGATCTCTCTCCCGCTATTGGTCAGAATATCAACATTTCCGGTCCTTTGCATACTCTGGAATCTCCGTTTGGCTCACAGGTCCCGGTGACTGTTTTCTGCCACTTTGGGTGGATTCTCACTCCGATGTGCAGATTTGTCTGACCCAGGACTCAAGGAAACTCAGGTACAGCTTTCTGGTCCCTCTCCATTCAGCTCCCCCTTTCTGCATCCTGCCCCCAAATTCCAGTTCACAGCCTTAATGCTGACCCCTGGTCCTCTGCCCAGCAGGACCAAAGCTTTCTGCAAGGTTTTCATTTGCAGAGAGCCTGGGGCTTGGAGCTCACTGGAGGGGATTCCTTCTCCCAAGGGCATAGCCTTGGATAACCTTTCCTTTGTCCAGTTTTATAGCCACTTACCACAGGAGGGTGAGTCTGACTCCCCATGCCTTCGTGAGAGTCAGAACCAGACGTGCATTCTGGACAGGTCACGTGGGCTTCCAAAAGGCCATCTTTATGATGGGAAAGCTTCATTATGAACTACATGAAAGACATCACAAGGGATGTTCGCCATATTAATAATCCCTTGGCAGGAGTAGAAGAACTTAGAGGTGGGGATAAAATGCCTGTTCATAGTTTATTTGGGTTATAGGTACATGGCACCTCTGACAAGTTTGGAGTCCAACTGTGGCGCCTTTAGTGGTTTCACTGGATGATGGAATTGTCCGGTCATGAGGGTGTGAGTCAGATCACCTGCGATGACCGTGCCAAGAATTCTCCAGTCTGGTCCCAAGCTGCTTTGACCATCAATGTTGAAAAGACCCTTTGTTAAGAAGCAATAAAACTGCTGATTGACACTTACCAGAGTGGGATTTGGCAGTGTTTCTAGGTTCTCTATACAATGTACACATTTGTCTATTTTCTAAATACTGCTTCCTGTTATTTTAGTCTTTGGATGTCCATGTATATCCTATGTCTCCATGCTACATGAAACTAATAATCTCGTTCTGTCTTAGATCTTACTGGTTATTGTGGTGTCTTCAGAATCCCACTCCCTTACTTCACTAGTCTCCCCAGTTCTCCCAGGGATTCCCCACTCTTCCCTTCCTCACTGCCTCAGTCTACCCAACTCTCCTGGTATCACCCAACAGTGGTGAAACCTGTAACTATGAACAAGTCCACGAAGGCACCACGATCTGTGGGTGCTGCATCCAGAACCACACTGGGGTCAGGTCTCTCTGAGTCCCAGGAGCTGCTCCTCCTGTCTGAACAACCTTTGGATTTGGCTTGGGGAGGCTGACACTTGAAATGGCAGATTGCAATGACCGAATCTTATCCCATCCTCCTTGAGTCAGGCTGGTTTGGTCTTGTCCAGAGATGGTGCAGAGGCTATTTGAACTGTTCCCTGAACCATCTTCTACCAATTGGATCCCTGTAACTAATCTGATGTCACTCGCTTCCTGGGGCTGAGACTTTGAGGATGTTGGCAACTTGTCAAAGGTCACATTATTGGCTGTAGAGCCAAAATTTGAGCACAAGCTTCTTGGCTTCAGAGAGCTTGTCCTGTCTTTTGCGCCATTGTTAATGCTATTTGGAAAAGTTGGAGGTGGGGTTAGACTGGTAATTTGGAGACCCAGGTTTTAAGTCTGCTTTTGCCACAGTTCCTTAAAATCCTTTATTCCCTAATGTTTCAGCGCCAACACTAGTTTGGAGGCGGCTGATGTGCCCTGCAATTCTGCATCCTATCACTAGGTGACAGACTTGATTGCAGGAAGAATAAGAGTTCAGTAGACGAATGGTATTTAATTTGTAAATCTTATCTGGAATCCTATTAAAAGAAGTTTATGGGATAGCTTAATCAGCCATTATACATATTTGTTAAATTTCTACCCATCAAATTTCTTTGAACATGTACTTAATAGCTCTACTTTTCCTTTTTATTTTTTTTTCCTAGTGCATACATATTTATTCCGTATCTGTAGGAAGATAAATGAGGGAGTATAGAATTTAGCTGCCTCATTCACCTCATTCATGGCTAGGTCTAGAGTAGTATCTGGCTGATAATATGGTCACAAAATTATTTGAGATTTTTTTTATCACATTCTAAGCACTTCATTAAAAAATACTTTAAATTTTGAATGAACATTGGTTTTATGGAAAAGTTGTATACATAGTACAAAGACGTCATACCCACTATTCATACTGTCAACATCTTAGATAAGATGTTACAGAGATGAGGATGAAAGCAACAGTGGTTCAGTTTATTAATTAAATGAAAAACCTTATTTGAATTTCACTAATTCTGATACTTATTGATATCCACTTTCAGTTCTGGGATCATATCCAGGGTTTCACACTTCATTGAATTATTATTTCTTCTTAGTCTCCTCCAGCCTGTAATAGTTCCTATAATAGTTCCTTGATCTTTCCTTATTCTTCACAAGTTGGCAGTTTTGAAGGATACTGGCACATTATTTTACATAAATAATCCACTAATTTAGATTTGTCCGACCTAGTGCCCTACGTGGAGTGAGGTTATGCATTTGGAGCAAGAAAATCAAAAGAATGCTGTGTCCTCAGGACTTAAGTCCATGATGTCTTCTTGCTGGTGACATTTATGCTGATAACTTGGGTAACTTGGTGATTGCGACATTTCGCCAAGGTCAGCTTCCTTTTTTTTATCCCTTTGTGGTTAATAAGTTTACATTTGAGGAGATGTTTTAGAGAATGTGTCAATCCACTATCTCTCAAATGTATCCACAAACGTTGGCATCTCTGTTTTCTCTATGATGACTCTGTTAGCCATTGGGCTCTATTGTTATGCTGTTGGCCTCCCTATTTGTTCTGGCAGGACCCCAAATCCTTCCCCTGGAGAGGGCACAAGGAGAATGGAAATGCATGCACTGTAATACTGTCAACTGCTTTGGATAAAGATTCTTTGCTGAAGATGTAATTATAAAGATGTAATTATATTCTCGAACTGGACCACTGAGGACCTCAGTGTGGATGTATCTAAAGTGAGAACTTGTGCTCTGAAAAAATATTGGCAGCAAATGTCAACAATAATTAAATAGGTTGTACCTTCTTGAGTCTATTGTAAATATAGACATATTTAAAAACTTACTCAGGGATATAAACATAAGAAATCATAGTTACTAATAAAGAAATAAAAACTCATAAGAATTCTTCCCTTAACTCTAACTCTTGTAAAATTATACCAACATACTTCCAGAATTTCCCCATGCATATATAGATAGATAGATAGATAGATAGATAGATAGATAGCTATCGATACATTCAAATTTCTATCTAAAAATACATCACATTGCAAACACCATGTTAAATGTGCTTTTTGCACTTATATTTTGAACACATTTCAGTGTCAATAAGAATTCTCTACAAAATAACTCTTAAGAGCAGTACTGTATTCATAGGTTTCAGCAAGATTTATAGAAATAATCCTTTATATTGTTATTTTTCAGTTGGTTTACTTTTTGACATTTTAAATGGTGATATATGAGGATTCCTTCCCCCTTGACTCCTATGTCCTCCTTTGAGGTCCCGTCTTGATGAAAAGAAGATGCTCTTGTGGTACAAAGACATTGTTGAAACTTCTCAATGGACTTTCTGGGCTCACGGTAGTAACAATAGCCTTGAAAGTTTAGCTTTTGCTTGCATATTCCTGAATTTGAAAGAGAGAAACTCTCTGAATTTGCAGGATTTGGCACTAAATATTTAGGGCACAGACAGCGAGATAAACAATATGTGGTTAGTTTGGCTCACATAAGTAGACCTTTCTGTTGAATACATATATAGAACTAAAACAGCAAAATTATAACATTGACTGGGCCTCCCTGGTGGCGCAAGGGATTAAGTATCAGCCTATGAAGACATCAGCAGCCACTGCAGCACGAGTTCAATCCCAAGCCAGGAAGATTCCCACATGGCGCAGCAGACCTCTCCTGCCTCGCCCGCTGCTCCCCTCAGCAGTGTATTTCAGTCATTCTGCCTGTTCTGCTCCCTACTCTGTCTCTGATGAATCCTCTCACCACCCCACACCTCTGGCCTACACCCCAGTTCTTGTATGCATAAATAAATAAATCTTAAAAAAATTATAATATTGACTTCAGGTCAACTTTAATTTTGGACTTTGGTTGAAATAACAAAAAATAAAAAATAATTTGACGAATTGGCATCTTTTATGTATTTTGTTTTCTAATCCATAAACATGATATATCTTACATTTAAGTTTTCTTTCACGTTTCTTCTTTATAGTCTTCAATCTTCTATGATTTTTATTGTCTTATAAAATCAATATTCATAATTTGCTTATTCAGCAATGCAAATGTTAGGGCAGAAGATGAGGTCAGGGACACAGACAAGTCTGGGAGGGAGAATACATTTCTGTGCAGTCAAGTGTTTTAATTCTTTGTTTTGTTCTTGTCTTTTGGTGGTTGTTTCCCAAAGCAGTACTGCAGTTGCAAGGTCCTCTTATGGCCAGAATAACCCTGTTTTATTCCTATAATTTGTTACTTATAACAAAGCCATCTTGGGAACTCACTCTTCCAACTGATGTTTGTCTTGGTATACCTGCCAATATCCCTGGTATGGAAAGCCATGTTTTTTCCAGGCAATTTATTCAGTATAAAGATTCTTAATCTCTGGAAATTCCCACTTCAGGGGCTGCATTTTGAGGTTCCACTGTCACTTTGCCCTCAAATTCTATCAGTCTGCAGCAACAAAAAAAAGTCAGAATATTTTCATTCGGCTGGTCTCACTACCTTGTCCTCTTTGCCTCTAATTCTACCCGATGTTTTCATGTTCAGGAGGCTCGTGCAGAGTCCCCATCACACACTCCCTCATGGTCACTGCCCCTCGTAATGGTGAATGGCAATGAACTCTATCTAGCTTTTCTTGATGTTTCTGGTACTTACATGACTCTTACTCTTCCACCTAATTCTGCTTGTGGACTCCTTTAAGGGAGGGGCAAACCCTTTCCTCCAAAAGTAGAGGGAAGATCAAGTCCATGTTTCTTTGGGACAATGATGTTGATAAACTGCTTCAGATAAGAAACAATGGCAGGCATCACTGTTTTTTCTGTTGGTTGGGGAAGGAATCAAAAACAGAAAGGAGATTTGGAGACACTGGGTATTCAGATGAGAGAGGATGAGGCAAAGGGTTCAAGTGGCATTATTTCCTAGTCTAGCCTTAGTTTACCTGTATCCTTAGGGGTATGTGTGTGGGGCTTGGGTGGGAGATGTAGACGTGCTGTTTCTATCTTTTGAGACCCCCTGATAACCTATCATACTATGCCATGTCAAACTCTTTTATGTTTTCTACTCTGCCTTGACCCACTAAACCAGGGTAGTTGGTAAGATGAAGACTGAGTGTCCCCCAATCAGGATAAATGGAAATAAATAACAGAAGTGGTTCTATAAATCAAGGAAGCAGTGAGCTGGTTGTATTAATATGAGCAGGACATCTTGCTGCTTTAGCACACGGACCCTGCACCTCTATGGGTCACTGTCACTGGGCCAGGACTGTATTTAATAACAAAGGTCAAGGACAGCAGTGTTGAGAGGTAGGAGTTTGATTTCCCATACAGCTATTGGGGCGATGCAAAAGTGGGAAGTCTTTTTCCAAAAATTAATTTGGGAAATGTCTTAGTCTTTATGCGGGATATTTATCATCACGAGCAGCCCAAAACATTATTTGGAATACCATTCATTGAGTACATACTTTTCCAATTCTCATCAGGTTTGCTTTTGAGTATTAAAGACAAATCAATGTAGTTTTCCCTCTGTGCTCATAAAGCACTTGTCCCGTAGGGATGACAATATGAAATCGGGTATAAAAAGTTGAAATTCACTAAAATATATAAAAGCATATCATCAGGAAAAAATGCTTTATCTGAACTCATGATAATATGGAAGAAAAGGGAAATGGTGAGACTTGAGGAGAGTTAATGTATGCATAGAAGAATATTATAGGTGTAGTTCTCACACAGTTGGGGTTTCCAAGACTGTTCCAAACTACAAGAACTAATAACAACTGCATTTGTTAAATGTGTACTCTAAGCTAAGTGATGTACATATATTATCTATAATCCAGTCAACCCTAGATGTCACTGAATTTTTCAAGTAAGTTTCGCTGAATTTTTCAAATAAGCAAAGTAAGACATGGGCTAAGGAGCTTGCCAAAGGTCACCTGGGACCACAGTGAGGAGTTGGACTTTTCTTAATGACCATTCAAAGTGCACTTCCTGGAAGAGAGCCTGCTCGCTGGTCACGTGGTCTCGCCGTGTGTGGCTATGTTTTCTCCAACATTCCACACTGCCATTTGCCATTGGCAAAACCCATCTCTGTTGCAAGCTTATTATGAGATCTGGGACTTGAGTCACTTCATCTTTGAGGAACACCACTTGAACCCTAGATAATGACTGCCCTGGGAAGGGATAAACCCCAGGCATTCCACCCCGGTGCTGGAAGGGGAGAGGAGTATCGATGTTCTACACTTGGCTGGTCTTGGCCTCTCTTAGCTTTGCTGCTCTCCAAGTTTATCCCCTCTCTGTTCTGTTCCATGGGCTCTCATTTCTGACTCTACCTTCAACCACCTCCAGGGACACACAGCTTACATGGGAATGTGAGAGTCTTTAGAATGTTTTGCTTCTGGAGTTTGTTGGCTTTACTTCCTCTTCCTTCAGTCATAGGAGGAGTAACAGCCCGGTGGCACGGCTCCCTGCTCCCTGTTGATCAGAGAGGGGGCCCAGGCTTTACTGAGCAGGACAGGGAAGCCCATCTGGTGTTCCTGCCATGATTTCTTGCCTGGCATAATCTGGGAGTGGGAGGGACTTTCAGGCATTGCTATTGCTGCTATTCTCCTGCGCTGTCACCAACCTCTCCCTTGAGGGTTGAGCCAATGGGGAATTTCGTCTAACCCTGGCAGAGGTTGGAGATGGGAGGAGTGATGAGTCTTGCAATTGGAGACAAGCAGTGGAGGTTGCAGAGCTGCAGTGGGAAGAGGTAAGTGTCATTTGTAAGCATGCTGGGTTATTCTGTCCATTTTAGGGACTCGTGGTCTCTGAAGCTGGAGGGCGCTGCCTCTTGCGAGCACTTACGGGCCTCCAAAGGGACAGCTTCTTCTTCAGCATCCAGGCCCCTGGCAGTCAGATAGCCCCTTGCTTGGCAAAACCATAAGCTCCTGCCCTCCCTGAAGGCCTTGCCAGTTCACTACCTAATCTTTACTCTCTTGGGTTGTAGAATGATCTCTGGCATTAGAATGAAGTGGGTGGCAGAATTTATCAACTAGATATAGGCGAATCGGCTTTATTCTTGGCCTTGTGCTAAAAATGCCTACTAAGACTCAACAAATCCTGAAATTCATACAAGCGATCTTATCCACTGAATATATTTAATGCTTGTGCCTGGCCTTTCTATCCTTGGTTATCAGAATGATACTGAAAAAATGTGTGTGACTTACTAATTGAATTGATATATACAAGTAGTCTTTTCTAACCTTCTTTTAAAACAAATGATACAAAATGTTGGTGACAAATTGTATGTTGTTGATGGGTCAGCAAAATAAAGCCAGAGACCACAGTGTAGTGGTAAGAATGACTCCCAAATAGGTCGTTAGGTGTTAGGCATTCTCTATTGGTTCTATTTCCATGATCTACCCACTTTAGCCACGATCGTGAGAGCCTCGTATTCAGGGTTCTGTTGTTCATAGTAATCACAGGCACTTTTGAATATTCAATAAACTTATTAAGAATCAGAGATTTTTCAAAGCATAGCCGAACTTTAGAATATCTCTGCACTGTAATTGTCTTCTACGATGATTTATAGCTGGACCATCTCTCCTGGTGTTTTTGCACTTAATAAAACTGAGCTAGAGAGCGTACTTCTCAGAGTCCCCTCTTACAAGGTATGACATGGAAGACGAGAAGGAAGACCGTATTTGTGAGGTTCTAACATCTGTGGGGGCTAGAGCAGAGTGGGGCAACAAGAAATCTGACATTTAATCACTGTGGTTTCTAGGTGATTTGGATCTGCAGACTGTGGCAGGGCTTCCAATGCTAGTATATGAGCAGCGAAGTCTCCATTGCTATTGATAAGTAAACTCAGATTGATTCTTTAACAGGGATTAAGTCAAACTCTTTTGGAATTATTTCTTTACTTTAAGGAGATCTAGAAAGTCTCGCATTGGTCTGGGAAGTGCTTTAGAGGTCTACAGAGGGTGGAATGAATGAACTTTCACGCCAGGGAAATTTGTGTTTATCCATGTCTGATGTGTGAAGATCGGGTCTGGGTTTGCTCAATTTCCTCCTTTATTCTTGGAGAACCAATTAGATGACCTTTTTCTTTTTTAAGATTTATTTTATTTTTTATGCATGCAAGAGCTGGGGTGTAGGCCAGAAGTGCAGGGTAGGGGGGCGTGAGAGGATTCACCAGAGACAGAGTGGGGAGCAGAACAGGCAGATTGACTGAAATACACTGCTGAGGGGAGGTCTGCTGCACCATATGTGGGTCAGCTCCCTGGCCAGGCTTGAACTCAGGTTCTAGTGGTGATAGTGCTGAGACTTAACCCCTAGGCTACCAGGAAGGCCCTGTTACATATATGTTTTTTTTTAAAGTACATTTTTAAAAAAGATTTATTTACTTATGCATACAAGAGCTGGGGTGTAGGCCAGAAGTGCGGGGGTGAGAGGATTCACCAGAGACAGAGTAGGAAGCAGAACAGGCAAATCTCCTGAAATACACTGCTGAGGGAGCAGTGGGTGAGGCAGGAGCGCCATGTGGGTCAGCTCCCTGGCTGGGGATTGAACTCAAGCCGCAGTGGCTGTGACAGCTTGGTAGCACTGAGACTTAATCCCTTGTGCCACCAGGGAGGCCCTCAGATGATGTTTTCATGTCTGAACTTGGTTGACTTGGTTGTGTTACCCTGGGGAATGCTGACTGGAACACCGGGAAAGAGCTAGAAGCTGCATAAGTGACATTTTGTGGGCCCAAGCCCTGTGGGCTAAGAGTTCCCCCTGCCCCCTGTGTCCCTAGCAGACACAGGTTAGGGGAATAACGGGGGCTCCGGAGTGCCCCTGAAAAAGAGGATGATGGGCTCTAAGATTCTTCCTGCTGAACCCCTCTTCCCTCCAGCCCACACCACTGCCCTGGGTTCTCTTCTTCTTTCTTTTTCTTTTTTTTAAAGATTTATTTATTTATGCATACAAGCTGGGGTGTAGGCCAGAGGCATAGGGCGGCGAGAGGGTTCACCAGAGACAGAGTGAGGAGCCTAACAGGCAGATGACGGAAATACACTGCTGAGGGGTAGCAGCGAGCAAGGCAGGAGAGGTCTGCTGCGCCATGTGGGAAGCTCCCCGGCTGGGCATCGAACTCGCGTCACCGCAGCTGACAGCTCCACAGAGCAGCGCTTAACCACTGCGCCACCAGGGAGGCCCTTCCTCTTCTTTCTGCCAGATGGCATTTGGGCATCATCTGCCTTGAAAGTCTTCCTACCTCTTCCACTTCCCTCAAGGCCCTTTTCAAATTTGTCCAGACATCAATTCCCTCACCTTAGTCTGATTCTCCAATTGACTTTTCCATCAGGAGCTCTGGGGGTCTGGGGGTGGGGAGCAGATATTTTAATCATTCCCTCGAGCCTACAGTGTTTCAAGAGAGGTACTAAGCAGACGAAGGGTTTGGCTTTCTGTTTTCTCCCTTTCTTCTGAAATGATGGAAAACACTTTTTCCTTCACCACTTTTCTTCTAATTTCCCCCTTGTTTTTCGTTTTTCTTTTCCTGGGAGACATCAAGAGAAATTTTGGGGTTGGAACAGGCATGGATAGAGCTGAAAATTAGAGACAAGATGAGAAGGAGCTTACTTTCTTTTTATGATCCTCTTAATATGTAATTAGCCTGCTTTAATGGCAGACGCTAGGGCTTGTGAGTAGCTGAGCAAAATTCACTTGCAATCATATTACTTTGAAAGGTGAGTTAGTGAGGTGAGCTGTGTGTCACAGATCTGGGATTTGAAGTATATTTAAATTTCCTACTCAACGATTGACAAGAATCCTATCACTTCATGAATAAAAAGTTCAAAATCCTCTACCTAGGTGATTACAATGTCCGGCCAACGTATTATTAGTTAACACCAAGGGGAGAGACAAAGAGTAACAATATTTATTGAAATTTAGATTAGGGATCTACCCATGAACTTTTGAAGTTTAAAAGGAGCAGCATGCATCTGGATGTTAGGAAATAAGAACTTGCCTCGGGGGGTACAAAGTAAAGACCAGAGGTTTTTTTCTCACACATGTTGTTACCTGCTTCAGTCTCAAACTTGCCCTCGTCCATAAAACCATTACACTGTGGGTGTGTGAATCGCTGGGCAGATTTCCCAGGGTGCATCTCCCTGGGTATCAACCTTTCTGCTGGGGACATGGGGCACTGGATCCCAGGCTACACTAATAGCACCCCATCTCTTGTAGCAGGTTGGTGCAGTCTTTCCCTCTTATTGGATGTGCACGCTGGTCTGTACCTCATCCTCAGGGAAGTCTGGTGGAAGACTTCCTGCCTCTGTGCTTGTTTCTTTCAGGGGTGGTGGCCCCACATTTTAGGTTTTGTGATTTGATTCCAGTGTCTTGGTGTAGAGCGTATGTGTGTGTTGGGTGAAGAAATGGAAAATCATATAAGACTCACATATTTCTGAAGTTGGCCTCACAGTGACTGAAGTGCTTTCCTTGTCTCAGAGTCTCTACCTCTTTCCACATCAACCGCCAGCACCATTTTGAAAGTTTTATTGCACGTGAAGAGCTGGGAACACAGAAGGTCCGCCTTCTTGTCTAAGAAATTTAGTCGGTCGTAACAAAAGGACTTTCTAATTCATACAAAGTCAGAGGATTGTGTGTAAATTCTGTTCCATTCATTACAACATGTGTGCCAATGAAAAGCAATTGAATGACATGAAATCTCAACTGTCAGCTGTAAAATAGGAATTATCATAATAAGTAATCATAATATAATGTTGATGTTTCTGAAAGTCAAGAGACTAATAATATGCTATTATCTTTTTGTAGATTCAACTCGTGCTGTTGTATATATACACATATATGTGTACATATATGTATGTTTATATGTATATAAGATATTGTATATTTGTGTGTGCATGTACATATATGTGTATCTATTATACTATTGAACTAATTGAATCTACAGAAAGATGTATCTGTCTGTATTCTAAAGTTGGGTATGTATGTATGTGTATGTATGTGTGTTGGATATGTATGTATATGTATGCATGAGTATGCATATGTGTTGGATATGTATGGATATGTATGTATGTGTATATACATATATGTGTATATATTATATTATTGCATGAATTGAATCTACAAAGAGATGTATCTGTCTATATCCTAAAGTTGGATATAAGTCTGTCAAGGTTTTTTGTTTTTTTTTAAAGATTTATTTATTTATGCATACAAGCTGGGGTGCAGGCCAGAGGCATGGAGTGGCGAGAGGGGTCACCAGAGACAGAGTGGGGACCAGAATAGGCAGATCAACGAAACACACTGCTGAGGGGAGCAGTGGGCGAGGCAGGAGAGGTCTGCCGCTGTGTGGAAATCTCCCCGGCGGGGCATCGAACTCGCCTCCCCACTGCCAACAGCACCACAGCGCAGAGACAAAGTTTTTATCTTTTATTTTACTTACAGAGTGTCAGGAAGGCTTTAGGGTAGGACTTGGCAAACTTAGCTCTCTGTCCAAACATGACTTACCAATGGATTTTTTAAATAAAGTTTTATTGGAACATATTTATGTCCATTTGTTTACTTATTAGCTTTGTAAACCTGCTTTCATGCTACAACTGAATAATTGAGCCATGACAGATGGCCAGAAATATTTACTACAGAAGTTTGGAACCTTACAGAAGTTTGCCAACCTCTGCTCTTGGGATTCCTGATAAAATATTTTCTCTAATTTTCTGTAATGCACTGCTTAATCTTTCATTTAACTGAAAGGACTGGCTAGTACACGGTGCAAAATAGCAGCAGAGCGCCCTGTGAACTTCAGTCTAGTTTACCTTCTGACAATTTTAGTTTCTGAGGGATCCTTTCCTGATTGTTTGTTCACCCCTAACCTGCTCCCTCACCTACAGGTAACTTCTCCAGGAGGGCGTGTTGTCCTCATAATCTAATGAGCATTTCTTCATACCTGGTGTCACTGACATATTGCCACATCTCACAGCACCTGAGCCCTTCCCTCCCTCCCCACCCCTCCCCTCTCCTTCCCTTCTCATTGTCCCTACCCTTTGTACAACTGCCATTGTCATATATAGCAGACAGTAAAGGCATGATCACTGTGGTTTTAAAATCTTCACAAAAATGAAACCCTGGACAATTTGAATGCATCATGACTACAGCTGATCCCAACTGACCAGTCATACCCAGAGCCAGACACCTCCCAGGGATGAGGTCTTTTTCGCGGGTATTTGTGCACTCCTGGCTAGTGAAAAGTGCCACATGGGACTTAAATTTAATAGAAATAATTTTGTACAGTCTAAAACAGATCAATTAATATTAAGTGAAGCAGAATGTCATGTGTGCCTTTCTTAAAAAATGCCCCCTGCTTCATGGAAGCACTAAGTTATCTGCCTCCTTCTAGAAATGGTTCTAAATGACAATGGCTTATCCATTAGCATCCAGTCTCAAGTCTTTTGTGTCTGGCTCCTGGAGAGACAGCAGTTGACTGTGAACAGATGCTTTAGGGACAATTGCAGGGAGTAAGTTATTTAGCTACTGAACACCTCCCATGGCCAGATTCTTGTATTATCTGAGCTTCTAATCTAAGTAACATAAAGCTTCTATAAAACACTTATAGACCCATCTTTGCCAGCATCTCACTTGCTCACCAAGAAGAGTAACCAGTTGTCTACTCCCTGCTTTGATGAAAAGCTCTATGCTGTTTTTTTCTTTTTTTAATTGAGGCAACATTAGTTTACAATGCTGTGTGGCTTCCAAGATTACATTTTGCTCACCATGCCACCACCAAATGTACAGTCACTATTCACCACCAACCAATCAGCGTCATTTCCAACCCTACTTCCTACCCCTCTGATAACATGATTCTGTCGTAGAGTCTAAGGGTTCGTGGTATATATGTACCACAACTTCTTTATCTAATCATCTGTCAATAGGCATTTATGTTGTTTCCATGTGGTAGGTATTGTGAGTAGTGTTGCAATGAACATAGGGGTGGATATGTCTTTTGAGTTAGTGTTTTCATATTCTTTGGGTAAATACTTAAGAGAGCTATTGTTAGGTCATATGGTAGGTATTTTCATTTTTAGAATTTTAAGGAATCTCCATAGTATTTTCCATAGTGCTTGCATCAATTTATATTCTCACCAAGAGTAAATGAGAGTTCATTTTTGTTGTACCTTCACCTAAATATATATTATGTTTCTATTGTCTCCAGTCTTTTTGACATAGTCCGGGGCGTTGTAGCTGATCATAGGCAATTGCACAAGGAAAACAATACTTGTCCTTCTTATGAGCAGCGCTTTGTGATCTATTTGAATCTATACATCTGTTAAGATATATTGCATCCTATCCCAACATATTACACTATATTTCTTTTCTTTTCTTTTTTTCAAAATGTTGCTGTCCATCTACTAAATTTATCTCATTTCCCCCAGAGGATGGGAACCTGAAGTTTGAAAACAATGTTCTAGATAATAGACGTTACCGACTCCAGCCTGCGAAGATGGACAGATGGGAAGCATTGCCTATTTTCCTTACCCAGATGTGACACAAGACACACCCGAGAGCACCCAGGCCTCTCTGGGCATATATGTATTCTTTCTCCCTCTACTGATTATTTGAAAACATTGATTTCCTTTTTACTTGATCTAGTTTTTCTCTGCCTCTCTTTTGCTCCATTCCACCTTTTTTTCTTTCTCCCTTTGACCAATAGCTCCATGGATAACTTGAAGGGTCACCATATTGCCCCAGAAGCACCTGCGTGAGTGGTCTGACTTCTGTCCTGCCAGTCTAGGCTTGATCTATTTCAACTTATATCCCATTATAGATTTCTTTGAGAACTCTTTCCTGCTCCCTCTAACCCAGTTATGGGTTGCTTAACAACCAGGGTCATTCTGAGAAATGTCTTTGTTAAATGACTTCATCACTGTATGAATGTCGCAGAGTGATAATCACACAAACTTAGGTGGTGTGGTTCACCTGCTGAAGCTATAGCATAGCCCACCGGGACCATCTGGTATATGCCCTTAAGGACTCTAGCATCCGTGGGTGAAGCATGACTGTCCTCATCGAACTCCATTTCTTGATTATTCCTGATTGTTCCTCCTGTGGCACTTTCCGTGTCTCTTCATAATTGCTCATACATTGGCTTCCTTTACAGACTTTGGGCCCTGGGGTGGGGGAGGGACCGTGTCTTTCCTACTCCAGTGTCCTTGTAATGTTGCATAAGGGACAGTGCCTAGTATACCCTTGATGAGAACGGGCTGAGTCAAAAAGTGGATAAATGAAACTACTGAGCAGAGGAAAGAGCCACTAGATGAAGGATTTTGAATGAGAATATTTATAAGTTTTATAATAATTAATACTCTTCTTTGGCTTTGAACTCATGCCAAAATGTTCATGGAATTTCCCTTTGAAATGAAAGATTGTGACATTTTTCTCTTATCTCTTTGTATCCTGATTCCTATCTCACCTGCCCAAGACATGCCACTATTATTTGTGGATTAGGTTGTGTATTAGTCTGCGTACCAGGTGCTAGGAGACACTGCAGCCTCCTAGACATGTTTATGGGCTGAGAGGAAATGTGAAGAGATTATATATATTAAGGATCCTAGCTTCAGGCACATTCAAGGAAAGTTACATGTGCCAAGGATTAAATTTGCATGGTGTTCCCTGGCAAGATTTTCAATTGCTTATATCGGCTGTCTCTAGCAATTCACGTGGTAGTTGGTGCAAGTAAGCAAAGAATCAACCGTGTTCTCCAGCAGATCAAGCATCAAAGAGGAAGTATTTTCCTTTGTAATGGTATTTTTTGTTTCAGATTTTATACTGACTTAATTGGATTCATTCTATATCTGTGGACTGTAATTCATTTAGTCAATATTTTGTTGACATTTAATTTCAATATGGTTGACAGATTTCAACTATCATGGAAGACAACTCTTCTCTCATATTACTAACCAAAGAAGATGGTTTAGATCCCTTTTATCCCTGCAATTTCATTTATTGAAGAACTGTTTTTAGTTTCTACTCTCAAGGGTAGAGGTTATTACAGGGACACATGGATGCAGACATTTAGCCTGGGGTATGAAGGAGGGACAGTCACCACGTGAAAAAATATATTTTGCACTCTTGGGCCTTCCTGATGGTGCAACGGGTTAAACACAATGCTATGGAGCTGTTGGCAGCTTCAGCGCGAGTTCGATGCCTGGCAGGGGAGATTCCCACATGGTGCAGCAGAGCTCTCCTGCCTTGCTCGCTGCTCCCCTCAGCAGTGTGTTTCGGTTGATCTGCCTATTCTGGTCCCCACTCTGTCTCTGGTGAACCCTCTCACCGCCCCATACCTCTGGTCTGCACCCTCCCTGCTTGTATGCATGAATAAATCTTAAAAATATATATATATATATTGCACTCTTGAAAAGTCTTCAGCACTAAGCTGAAGGTCTCTGAATATAGAAGAGAGGGCCTTTTTTAGATTAGATTTTTGGAAGTCTCTTTGAAAAAGAGGCATTTGTATCAAGATTCTGGCTTTCATTCCTAGTGGTGTAAATCTATAAGAAGTCATTGAGGAGAAAATAAGCTTCACTTTTTTGAATAATTGAAAGATCAATATATTAGAGCTTAGAGAGTTTATTGGGCTTTTAGGGCTGCTATACCAAATGACCACACACTTTGTGCCTTAAAGCAGAACAAATATATTCTCTCACCATTCCAAGGGTCAGGATTCTGAAATAAGAAATGTCTTTCTTTGAGGTCTCTAGGGAGAATCCTTGCTTGCCTTTTTCAGCCTCTGTTGGTTCTAGACTTCCTTGCCTTGTAGATGTTTCATTCCAATCTCTGCCTCCGTCTTCACAAGCCGTCATCCTTGAGCTTCTGTGAAATCTCACTCTTTGTCATATAAGGACACCAGTCACTGGATTTAGGACCACCCCCCACCCCAGTCAGGATGCTTTTCTGTTCTTTGACTTAATCGAAAATACTAAGACCCTGTTCAATTAAGATCATATTCATATATATAGGGAGTTAAGAGTTGGAGACATTGTTTTGGGGGATAAAATGCAGCCATGACAGAGGTGAGCAAATGGTGTGGCCAGCTCATGAAGTTTTTTGCAGGCAGTGTTATGGACAGAGAAAGTCTTTGAAAAGCTCTGAGGAGGAAAGTAACATGATTCACCTTATATCTAAAGAAAATTTTTCTGGATGATTCTATTAGCTAAAATTTTACTGAGGATTTTTCATCAGTGTTCATTAGAGAGATTAGCCTGTAGTTTTCTTCTTTTGTATTGTCCTTGTTCGGTTTTGGTATTAAGGTAATGTTGGCTTCATTGAATGTATTTGGTAGTATTCTTCTCAATTTTTTTGGAAGACTTTGTGTAAGATAGGCACCAGCTCATTTATGAACGTTTGGTAAAATTCATTTGTGAATCTGTCTGGTCCTGGGCTTTTGTTTTGGGGGAATGTTTTGATTACTGTTCTATTTTGGTGCTTGTAATTGGTCTGTTTAGGTGCTCTATGTCTTCTTTATCTAATTTTGGATGATTATATCATTCTATGCTAGAGAACAGATTCGAGAGGACAAAAGTGGAAGGAGCTATTTGAAGCTATTTGAAGTGGAAGAGCAGTGAAGAAGCTATTTAAGAGTTTAGATGAAAGACAAAGGAAATTTAGGGCCTCCCCAGTGGCGCGGCGGTTAAGCGCTGCGCTGTGGAGCTGTCGGCAGCGCGAAGCATGTTCAACACCCGGCCGGGGAGAATCCCACATGGTGTGGCAGACCTCTCCTGCCTCGCCCACTGCTCCCCTCAGCAGTGTATTTCTGATCTGCCTGTTCTGCTGCCCGCTCTGTCTCTGGTGAGCCCTCTCACTGCCCCACGCCTCTGGCCTGTACCCCAGTTTATATGTATAAATAAAAAATAAATCTTTAAAAAAAAAAAAAAGAAAGACAATGGAAATTTAAACTAAGGCGATCAGTGGAGAGATGAGAAGAAGACAGACCTGAGATATATTTTGGAGGAGGAAGCATGAATTGCATGAATGGATTGCATGAATATGCGGGAGATAGAGAAGTCAGTGACCAGTCTCATATTCATACTTGAACAACCCGGCCAATGGATGTCCCACTAACTGAGATGGGAAAGGTTGGAGACAGAAAGGTGTTTGGAAGAGAGATCAGGATGGCAGATTTTAAGGTGAGATGTTTAAGATGCCTATGAGGTGTCAAGTAGGCATGGTAATGCAGGAATCCAAGGAGACGTTAAAGCTGAAGATACACATTTGTGAGTCAGTGGTGGTCAGTGGTGAGCACAGGTGTGGTCTTCTGGAATGAAAGTGGGAAGAGGAGCCAAACTCATAGCATGAAGTGAACAAGGTAAGGCAGTTCTGGAGATCAAGAGTTTCCATTTGACTTTCATTTACCTCACAGAAAACATCATGGGGGAGGGCTGGAGGGCATGAAGGAGCGTAAGAGTCAGAGGCCTGAGGTTTTTTTTTTTGACAGTCACTTGTTCTGTGGCTTTGAGCATTTGTACTCTTTCTAACCAAGCGTTATGAACACTAATAGTTTTTAATAAAGGTATGCACAGTAAGGGTTTTATTAATATTTGCCTTTCCCTACACCCATATTTAAGAAGAGTCATTCAATATGATGCCATGTTTCGCTCCATTCGGCGATACATTCTAGATTCATTTTTCATTTTTCAATCATCATGTATTGGATCATAAAACAAGAGTTATATGACTATAAAAACAGGTCATTTAAAACATTAAACATTGAATTACTCTTATGCCCATAATATAAGTAGATAATTATGAGTTGAATCTGACGAGATTTATTTGAGTTCAGGTCATGTACTTATTTTTAGATGACATTGGGAAAAGAGGGGTGGAGTCTAGCTACTGTGGTCTAGAGTCAAATATATTCCATTGTTTTGGGGTTTGGGTGGATTGTGATTAGTCACAAATGTGTTTTACAATTGCTTGTGGAAAAGAATAGAAAGACAGAGTGAGATTTCTTAGTAACGCCAGAGGAACTTCTGTTGTTCATTATAAAATGTTGACATAATTGTATAGAGTTGCCACAGGGAATTGTTGAAAATTCTATGTTCTTCCAGTTTTGTGTTTTACACTGTCCTGATATTAATTTTTTTGGAGCAATATCAGCTAACAAATGGAAACAACTTACATAATTTGGTTACTAGACTGGACTGTTTTATAGGTTTTCTGTTGTGATTACTTAAGTATTGAAACATTTCAACATAAAATGATTTTTTGTTTGAGCTGATCTAATTTTCAATGTTATGAAAATGGTGAATTGCTTTTAATTTATTGTAAAATGCCCTATTCTTTTTCTTTTTCTATTTAGTTATTTTTTATTCATATCTTTTACATTATTGTGTATTCCCCGTAGGTTTCCCACCCCCGATTCACCTGTGAACCATCATCATAGTCCCTTGTGCTCTTTTCTCCCTCTTTATGAGCCCTTATCTTCCCCCTTCCTTGCTGAATGTCTCTTTCGTATTTGCTTCCCCGATATTCCGGTTATAAGTGAAACCATTCGATATTTTTCTCTTTCTTTCTAGCTTATTTTGCTGAGCATGATCCTTTCTACCTCCACCCATGTTGCTGTGAATTGTATATGTTAATCCTTTTTGAATGCTGAGTAGTATTCCATTGTGTATATGTACCACATCTTCTTGATTCAGTCATCTATTTTTGGGCATTCTTATAAAAACAATCCTGGTGAAGTTACACCCATAATTTAAATTTGGTAATGTTCAAATTTATCAGATGCTTGACCTTTCGGATAATTTCTAGTGCACAAGAAGTAGTTGCAGTTAATACAAGTTAATATAAAATATTTATGGAGGAGCAACTGAAGTGACAGAAAGTCAGAGAAGGAGGCTAAGGGTGAAGGAAACTGAGTCCAACAGACTTGTAGCTTTCAGTGGGTGCTTGGACTTGGGTTTAGTGAAATTGGGTGGCAATTGTGCAAAAAACACTGTAGCCACTTTCATTGGTTAAAAGTCCCTTGGATGTGCATTCACTATATTTCTTTACTAAATTAAAAAGTAACTTTTAGTGACTTACCTCCTAACCTCTCACCTTGCCATGCTGTGAGAATTCCATGACTTGGGAATGTATACTCCAGGCCTAGGAATCCGGAAAAGAACAAGTTTGACCTGTGTTTCAAAATGGGTCACTATTGAATTGCATTATAATGCAATTGTGTACTATTTCTCAAGTTATGAAAACAGAAACTCATATGGTATGAACTAAATTGAAGGCAGGTCCATGAGTGAAACTTACCCAACTTTTAGTGTAAAACAAAAGGATTCTATCAAGAATGGGATTCTTATGAGTGGTGACCGATCTGATACATTTGGATAGATTTCTCTAAATCGTTTACAGTCTTGGTTCCCACTGTCTGGAGTAGAATAATGTGAAGGGCAATGGGAATTGGTTAGCTAATGTAAGAAGATGTTTCTTCTCTCCTCTTCTCTAGCTCATACCCTAGTTACTGCAGGGCTTCAAAGACAAATTGGCTTCTGTCCGTTTGGTATTTGAGAAAACACTAAATGGCTTGCGCTTTCTCGAAGGAAGTCAGGTCTCTGCTTGTCGGAGTATGGCTGTTCCCATTCATTTGTCCATCCCACATATGTGCTTCCTGCCCCTCCCCGGCTGCTGAATGATGTCTGAGCAACTTTCATACTAGTCTTCCAGGTGTGGCTGTCCCAAGACACCACAGCTATTCTTGAACAACACATGATTCAATTTATTTTTAAAAATCATGGCATTAATCCCACTATACTTTGCCATGGCATGTTTTTCTTGAAAAATAAACCTAAAATTCCTGTGGAAAAATTAAATGAGTGAAAATAGTCAAGAATGATTTGAAAACAAAGACCTATTTTTGAGGGATGTGCTCTACCAAATACTGAAATAGATTTTTATTGAATAGCTTTAAATGACTGAAAATAAAAGGGGCGGATGAATGGAAGAGAGTATAGTTGGGAAATAGACAATTACACAGCTATATTTTAGCTTGTCATAAATGAGAATCACACATATCTAGGGGAAAAGGGGACTTAAGAAATGATACCAGGATAACTGATTAACTTTAATTTTACTATTAGATATGTAGACCTTTACACTTTTCAAAAAATTAGAAGGAAATAAAACAAACAAAATTTAGCAGAACCTAATGGATATTTAGGTATTGGATCTTCAGAACAGAGAAGGATTTTCTACATATAAGAGCAGTGGGAGAAATTAAATATTTTTAACAACATAAAAATTTAAAATAGGAGTGGGGTGGAGGGGAGGAATGAATAGGTACAGAACAGAGGATTTTTAGGGCAGTGTAACTAGGCAGTTACATGTCAGACTTTTGTGCAAACCCATAGGATATACAACATCAAGAGTAAACCTCGCTGTGATTTTTCCTTATCAGTTGATAATGATGTGTCGATATTGCTTTGTTGTTGTGGGAGACAGGGAGGATATAGGAAAGCTCTGCACTTTCCACTCGGTTTTGCTGTGAACTTATAACTACAAATCCCCACTAAAGCAATTAAAAAAATAAAAAAATTTTGGGTGAATTATCTGTGTTGTCTACATTTTGTAGTCAAGTGTTTGGTCCTTTGCCCTTTGTGTCTAACATTTCTTCATGTATTACAATATTAGCCTTGTCTCTGATGAATCTTGTGATATTCTCTCCTGTTTGACTTGGGTTTTGGTGTTTCACACACACAACTTTTGACATTTATTTGTATATAAATTGATCCATCTTTCATTGTCTCTGGATTTTGAATCCTAGTTAGAAAGCCTTTTCCTACACAGAGGAAGTTAAAGAAATCCTCTCCTTAAAGAGATTTGACCCATATATTTTTCTAGTGCTCCTGTGATCTCACTTCTTACATGTAGATCTCTAGTCCATTTGGAGTTTGTTGCTATGTATGGGGTGAAATATGAATATGACTGCTCTTTTTTTAAAAGATTTATTTATTTATGCATATAAGCTGGGGTATAGGCCAGAGGTGTGGGGTGGTGAGAGGATTCACCAGAGACAGAGTGGGGAACAGAATAGGCAGATCGACTGAAGTACACTGCTGAGGGGAGCAGCGGGTGAGGCAGGAGAGGTCTGCTGCTCTATGTGGGAATCTCCCTGGCTGGGTATTGAACTCGTGCTGCAGTGGCTCTGGATAACTTCATAGTGCTGCACCCAACCTGTTGCATCACCAGGGAGGTCCTGGCTATTCTTTTTTAATGGTCATCCATTGTCCCAGAGTTGTTCACTTAAATATCCATTCTTTATCTGATTGATTTGAGCTCTTACCCTTATTGAATTTGAACATTTCATATATATTTGGGTATCACTCTAGACTTTATTTTTATGTTGCTTTTATACCTTTTAATTTTCTGAATCCCTTCATTATTTGATTTTTTTAATCATTAGTGTCTGTGGTTTTCCTGGTGTACTCTTGCAGCATCTGCAAATACAGATAATTTTATTGATTTTTGATCCACTCTTATTCTTCTACTCAATTTCTCTTGTCCAAGTGACTCTGCTAGTAACTTCAGTGTACTGCTGAGTAGACCTGCATTTTCTTGAGTATTTAAATTTCTTTTACCACGAACAGATATTGGATTTTTGTCAATGGCTTTTCATCATATGTTGAGATAATCATATGATAATCTTTCCTTAGATTTATAAATATGGTATATGATAGTAATAACATTCCTAATGGAGAACTAACCTTACCTTTCTATAATAAATTGCATGTGGTGTTGATGTATTATTTTCTTAATGTATATTTTATTTAGAATATTTAAATCTGTATCATGAGTGATATTATTTATAGTCTTTTTTTCTACTTATGTTTTTATTTGGCATAGGTATTAATGTTACAATTGATTTGCAAAAGAAATTGGGAAATTTTTTTTGTTGTCAAAGTTCTAGAATGATAAATAGACAACAGGGTTATCTGACCTTTGAAAGTTTGGCAGAATTATTACTATTAAAACATCAGTATCTGATGTTTTTTTGTGAAGTTATTCCTTAATAATGTTTTCTATTTCTTTTATGGAAATTGAAATGGAAATGGAAATTCTTTTATGGAAATTGATCCTTAGAAGTATTCCCATTCTAATCTGGTAAATTTTATAATCTGTATTTCCTAGGAAGTTGTCCATTTCATATAGGGTTTCAAACTTATTCTCACAGAGATCTACAAAATATGTTCCTATATTCCTATAAATTACTTCTTTTTTAATAGTTATCTTTCCATTATTTTTATTTTGTTTATCTATCCTTTCTCACATTTTTCATGATCAAGTTCTCTAGTGATGAACTAGAGAATGTATTTTGTAAATTTTTTCATTTTCTCTTTTTATGTATTTTTATATCATTGTTCATTTTTGTAGAATATTTGATTTTTGTAGAATGCTGATAAAATTCCCAAGATATCAATGAACCATCACAATAGACTCTTGTGCTCTTCCCTTCTATTTTGACCCCTCTCCTCCCCTGCTATATGTCTCAGATTTATAGTTTGTTTGCTAGTTTTGTCTTTTTTTTCTGACCCCTTGTTTGGTTTCTCTATATTCCTCATATATGTATTTTGTAAATTTTTTCAAATAAGCACTATTTCAGCAACTGATTATTCTCTTCCTCATTCATTTCTGTTTTTATTTTTAATATTTCCTTCCTTGTGTTTTCTTTTAGTATATGTTGTTATTTATCATTTGGAAATTTATTTTATTGACTAAGGTGTTTTCCTCAGTTTACAACTTTAAGTGAATCTCATAGATTGGAGTATCTCTTGCTATTATTTATAAACACCTCCTTTTGAAATAATTTTAGACTCATCTAGAAGTTGTTAAAGTGGCCCAGCTAGTATCCACCTGCTCTTCACTCAGCTCCTCCAAATGATGGCGTCTTACGTAACTTAGTGTCGGTATCAAAACTAGTACATTTATACTGGTACAATACATTCAATGAAACTATGCACCTAATTTGAATTTTACCAGTTTTCAAATGCACTCACTTTTTAATGTTGGCTTACATTTCTATGAATTTCAGTCCATGTTAAGATGTGTGAGACCCCTACCACCATTAGGGTAGAGAACAGTCACATCCCCTCAAAAGTATTACTCAGCTCATCCCTAGAATCACATCTTCTCACAACTCCTAAGCGATAGCAAGCACTCCTCTTTTCTTTATTGCTATGATTTTGTGTTTTGAGACTATTAAATCATAAGTAGAAAAACACAAAATAATAACTTTTGTTATTAGCTTTTATTCATTCATCCTTGTGCTCTTGAGAGCCATCCAAGTCATGGAACTTATTAACAACTGATTCCTCTTTGTTTTTCAGTAGTGCCCACTTTTCTAGGTGAACCACATTTTATCTGGCTGTCCCCTGAAAGACATTTAGATTGTTTCAGCTTTTGGGCTGTAACAAATAAGACTTAGAATAACATCCACGCACAGGCTTTTGTGTGTATATGTTCTATTTTTCTAGAGTAAACACCCAGGAGTGGAGTTTCTGGGTCATAGAGTAGGTGTAATCATATCTTTATCAGCAATTGCTAAAGTGTTTTCCATGGTTTCTGGAGCATTTGGTATCCTCATTAGCAGTATATGAGAGATCCAGTTATTCCGCATCCTCATCAGCATGTGTTGCTCTTTAATTCAGTATTTTTTAATTCAAGCTGATAGGGATGTGAGAGTATCTCGTGGTGACTAATTTGCATTTAACTAGTGACTAAAGATGTTGAGCATTATTTTATGGATTCACTTGGCATCTGCATATCCTCAGTGAAATGTTATTTTATGTCTTTTGCACATTTTTAATAGGATTTTTGTTTTCTTATTGTTGAATTTAAAGAGTTCTTTATCTGATATGTGAGTTCCAAATATTTTCCTCCAGTATCGATTTCTCTTCAAGTTCGCTTACTTTTTCCTCTGTCATTTAAGAAACAGTGTACTTACATAATGTCACTTCTCATTCTGTGGTATTTTTCTTTTCTCTGAAGAAAACTTTCTCATTTTGTCTGACTTGCAGTCACTCCAGCTTTCTTTGATAAGTGCTTACATGGTGTATTTTTTCCTTCCTTTTGTTTTTGACCTCCATATAAAACCTAGATTTGATGTGGAATTCTGTATCTAACACATAGTTGTGTCATTTTTTAAACCTTTCTGACAATTTTGTCCTTTCAGTCACTTGTTTAGACCATTTGTTTGTAATGTAATTATTGCTATATTGTAATTTTTTTGTTTGTTTTGTTTTCCCTTTCTTGCTTTCTTTTAGATTGAGTGAATATGTTTTATTACTACATTTTAAT
Organism: Scalopus aquaticus; assembly: GCA_004024925.1. Taxonomy (NCBI): domain Eukaryota; kingdom Metazoa; phylum Chordata; class Mammalia; order Eulipotyphla; family Talpidae; genus Scalopus; species Scalopus aquaticus. The sequence continues at coordinate 34,639 of PVIJ01007679.1, forward strand.
TTATCTATTGTTTCTGAGTATATATCAATTGTATAGAATTTTCTACTCAATGGTTGCTCTAGGGATTATAAATGTACATACTGTATTTATGATAGTTTATTAGTATTGATATTTGACCACTTCAAGTGGAACAGAAAAATTATTATTATTTAAATCCTGTTATCTACCCTGTTTATTGTAGAGTCATCTTATTCATCTCCTGCATACTTTGAAACATGGAAAATTTTCAGGATATTTTTAAGTATTCTTTTTTAAGGTCCTGGGACATGGATGTCTGATAAGTCCTCTAGGGTCTGTCCATTTTCTATTTTTAGACTATTTTTTCCCTTCAGGTTAAAAATTTCTATTGTTTTAATTTTTAAGTTTGCTTACTTTTCTTCTGTCATTCTGATGATGCTATACACCCTAGTGATTTAAAAAAAAAAAGACTACTGTATCTGTCATTTCCAAAATTTCCATCCAGTGAGATTTTTGTTTTGATGACTGAATTTTCAATTCTAAGATTTCTCTTTCATGCTTTCTAATTTTCCATACAATATGTGAATGTTTGAACTGTGTGTTGGAACATTTTTTAAAGAGCTGTTTTAGAATCCTTACTGGATAATTTCAACACTTGAATCATCTTGATGTTGAAATCTACTGATTGCTTTTTTCATGTGAATTGAGATTTTCTTATTTTTTGGTATGATGAGTAATTTTGTACTGTGTCTGGGGCATTTTGAGTATTATATAATGACATGTTTACATCTTATTTAGTGGGCCATTAATACATTTATTACCAGAAAGTATGTCCTCCACTTTGGTGGGTTGAGGTTTTAACATCAGTTTAGTTGTCAGCGTCTTTGTCCATCCCCATCTGCCCTGCTTTTGAATTACCCTGAGTCCTTTTTGAAACCACCTCATAAGCAAACTCTTAAAGTGTTTGCTTTATTGATTCTGGAACAAAAGTGAGCCCATGACTCCATATACCATTTTAAAAGATCCCTTTCTCATCCTGCTCTTTATGATCCTCTTCAAGTTCTGGTAGGGACAGGACTCCAGACTCTGGTCTCAAACGGGGAGGAGCCAGATCTGTTACGTCTGCAGGTCCACCGGTGGGTAGGGATAGACTCCCCTTCTGTTTGCGCCGGCTTGGTTCAGGGTAGGGAAAGTCATTGTTGTTTAGCCCTAACTGCTTCTGTAGCAACCAGGCCAGTGGGGATGGAGAGGGGTGTTGCTTTCCTCACAATGTCTGTCTGTAATAGGGTGTGTCTAGTCTAAAGGGCTCTGTCTCCCAGAAAGGAAAGAATGAGTGGAAAGTGGTGTGTGACAGAGGGGCTGAGAAAACAGTGCACTTGAGGTGGACGGGAAGATATTTTAGTCACTGCTATGTGTGAAAGTTTGGAGATGGGAAGAGATAGCCCAACAGGATTTAGGGGGCCTCCCTGGTGGCACAGCGGATTACATCTCAGCACTATGAAGCTATCGGCAGCCACTGCAGCACGAGTTCGGTCCCTGGTCAGGGAGCTTCCCACATGGTGCAGCAGACCTCTCCTGTCTCCCCGCTGTTCCCCTCAGCAGTGTGTTTCAGTTGATCTGCCTGTTCTGCTCCCCACTCTGTCTCTGGTGAATCCTCTCACTACCTCACACCTCTGGCCTACACCCCAGTTCTTCTATGTAGAAATAAATAAATCTTAAAAAAAAAAAAGCAAATAGGATTTAGGATGCATTGCCTATGTGGCATGCTTTATAGAATCCTGAGAAGGGTCTCTTTAAGAAGGCTTAAATAGATGGAAAAGGATAAGTATTTTCTTTGAATGTGACTTCTCACACAGAATGGGTCCTGGTGGTCCCACACTTTATTCTTAATTTTATATCTTATTTATAGTTAAGTTAAATTATTTTTAATTGTTATTTTAACGGTAATGACCATAATCCAATGAATTCTAAATATTTCTCTAATCCTGGCAGACTTGCCATTAGTTTATACCCATTTAACATGTTTTATGTGTTTCATATCTATAGTGTATACCCATTTAACATGTTTTATGTGTTTCATATCTATAGTGCATATTTTTTTTCTCCTTAAAGACAGATTTTCTATATGTTATTGTCATCTACACCCATGAAATAGAAGTTACCTAAGGGTTTGCATGGGTCAGAATATAGCACTGGAAAATAGTAAGAAAATATTCTGAGCTGAAATGGCTTATTTTTGTTTCTTAAGAGGTTGTATGGGATTCTCTGTTCCTCAGGTGGTTATGACAACAGATGGGCCTTTGTATTTGAGGTGGCAATCTCTTGTGGGCATATTCACTGACAAGATGGTAGCTGCCTTGACTTCTGACATCTGATTAAGGACATGTGTAAATGGAAATGTGGGAGATGCTGCAGAAAGGTCCAGAAGGACTCAGGAAGGAATCACAGTGAGAAAACAACAAAGGCTTTGTAGGATCTAATGCAAGAGCTTTTTATTTGTAAAAAGCAGAAACATTCTAGTTCCATATTTCTCATGTTGCAAAATGGAAGATGTAGAATTAAATGATCTCTAAAGTTTCCTGTAGCTCATCATCTACCCACCTATTAATAAAAGGTATTAAACTTATGTTTACACCCCATAACACTGAATTTAATTAAAATAAAAGTGGAGATTTTAAAATTACATTGAGAGTAGAAGGATGTAGTACTTAGTTTTAAAGTTCCCATTGAGAATCAGAAAAATGACTTTTATGGATAAAAAAATAAAAGTGCATATGAGATATAGACTAAACACATCATTTATGTTTAATTTACCCATGGGACTGATTAGGGGTAAAGATTCATGAACCTGGAGACTTAAAATATTGATTTTTTTAATGAAAGATAATATTGTTAAGAGGGGTTGATGAAAGAATTCAGGAAAACAAATGGGACTAATGGTAGCTATTTATGAAGCTGAATTTCTGAGGTAAAGGTGAATTCTAGTTTGCTTCATAAGAAATTGGAATTGAATTTTATTTGTGAAGCTTCCATGGCCCAGTCTGCTCATAAATATCATAGAATGAAGAGTTCAAATTGTAAAATTTACTAATAAGCAATAGTGATGACTCGACATTTTCCTGTTGTGCCATGTCACCTTGATGAAATTTCATTGCATACATAAGTGGAAACTATTAAGGTCTTGGTATTTGGAATTCGGATAGAAGATATTTTATTTTTTATTTTTTTATTATTATTTATATCTTTTACATTATTGTGTATTCCCCATAGGTTCCCCACCACTAATTCACCCGTGAACCGTTACCATAGTCCCTTGTGCTCTTTTCTCCCCTATTTTGAGCCCTTATCCACCCTCCCCCCTTGCTGAATATCTCTGTCTTATTTGGTCCCCCTATATTCCCCCTATAAGTGAAACCATTCGATATTTATTTTTGTCTTCTGGCTTATTTCGCTGAGCATGATCCCTTGTAGCTCCATCCATGTTGCTCAAATTGCATGTGCTTATCTTTTTTGATTGCTGAAGTATTCCATTGTATATATGTACCACATCCTCTTGATCCAATCATCTATTTTTGGACATCTGGGTTGTTTTCATATCTTTGCTATTGTAAACATTGCTGTAGTAAACATAGGGGTGCATGTATCCTTTTGGATTAATGTTTTTGTGTCCTTTGGGTAGATTCCCAGAAGTGGTATTGCTGGGTCATATGGAAGCTCTATTTTTTGCAGTTTGAGGTACCGCCATACAGCTTTCCATAGTGGTTGGACCAGTTTGCATTCCCACCTGCTGTGTAGGAGTGTTCCTTTTTCTCCACATCCTCGCCAGCATTTGTTAATGCCTTTTTTTTTTAATGTGTGCCATTCTCACTGGCATGAGGTGGTATCTCATTGTGGTTTTTAATTGCATTTCCCTGATTATAAGTGATGTTGAGCATGTTTTCATAAACCTGTTGGCCATTTGCATTACCTCTTGGGAGAAGTGTCTTTTTAGCTCTTCTGCCTATTTTTTGACTGGATTGTTGACTTTGTTTTTGTTGAGTTGTGTGACCTCCTTGTAGATTTTTGTGATCAGTCCTTTATCAGTTAGTTGTATTGTGTGCAAAGATTTTCTCCCAATTAGTCGTGTGTCTATTTGTTTTGTTTAATGTCTCTTTTGCTGTATAGGAGATTTTTAGTTTGATGTAATCCCAGCTGTTTATCTTTTCCTTAATTTTCTTCACTTTAAGGGATGTGTCTTTAAAGATTTTGCTGAGATGTATGTCCTGTAGTGTTTTGCCTATATTTTCTTCTGATAGAAGAGATTTTAGAAGTCCCAGTGATTACATTCATTTAGGGGACTGAGGAGAATACTACATGGAGAGTGAAAGCTGAGATTATTCATTTCAAAAGTAAAAGGGGAACAAAGAAAGTAGAGAAAGATGAGTGAGAAGAGATGCTAGGGTAAATATACACATGTAAATATGAAGTATAGACTAATTGAATACTTTTGTGCCCTGTCAACAGCAAAACAACAGAGAAGATATCAAGAAATAAAAATAGACCTACCAAGCAAAGCCTTTAGAATGAATTAACCATGACACAACATGTAATTAAGCCATGGAACTTGCTACTACAAGATTTTATTCAAATAGGTAACTTAGATAATTAGAAAGATTAGACATGGTAAATATAGTTTATATCAAAACTTCAATTTTGCAACTGCAAGTGAGAACAATTCAGAACAAACAAAACACTAAACAAACAAAACAAATATGCCTTGAGATTTTGAAATCTCACCCCATCACAATTTACTGCTCTTACACCACAACACACTTGATAACGTCTTGTCTTCCAGAATGAGGAGGTTCATGATATTATGATCCATTAAATGCACATTTTCTTTCATTTAGCTTGTAAGGACTCACCTGCTGACCACAGTTACAACAACTGGTGGATGGGAGCCCTATGTGCTGATGTCCATGGTCCTGAAAAAAAACTCTCTACTCTGGGGAATTGTGAAGGTCATGCCCTCTTTTCACTATGCTATGTTGTAACCTGGACTTCATGGTCCACCATTTCAAGTGCACTCTCATTGACACAGGTAAATTTGCATTCACCTCACCTGTATTTATAGTTCAAAACCCAACTACTCATTTTCTCTGCCATGCTCTTGGATTTCTAGCTACAACAGCAGAAAAGTCACATACACATGTTACTCATCTCCTCTACACACACTTAACTTCTTGCCACAGCTGGCTCCCTGGCCTTTCTGTGTCCAGTATTACTCTTGTTATTCTTATCCTTTATTTGTAGGAATTTCTCAGGAGCCTTTTCCATATGATTTTGGTTTTGTTCTAGATTCTTCTAGTTTCTTTGCTCATCTTGTTCGAGAATCTCAATCATGGCTTAAAAAACCACCTATGGGCCTCCCTGGTGTCACAACGGGTTAAGTGTAGCGCTGTGGAGCTGTCAGCAGCTGTGAGTTCGATGCCCGGCAGGGGAGATTCCCACATGGCGCAGCAGACTTCTGCCTCGCCTGCTGCTCCCCTCAGCAGTGTATTCTGGTCTGTTCTGCTGTTCTGCTCCCCACTCTGCCTCTGGTGAACCCTCTCACTGTCCCACACCTCTGGCCTGCACCCCAGCTTGTATGCATAAATAAATAAATCTTTAAAAAGTCACCTATGTTTCATAGTCCCCCAAATTAGCATCTATATCACCAATCACTTTTTTAATATCAAATCTGAATTTCCAATTACTTTTTCCAACCGAACAACATGTGGTGATGTCATATTCAATATATCCCTAACTGAACACATTATTTCCTCTCTCTCTGTTATACTTATTCTTACTCTGTCAACGTTATCATTATCCACCCAGGAAGCAGAGCTTAAAGTGCCTTCACCATAACCTCAGCCTTGCTAGGTACTTGCTAGCTGTTCCCCGACCCCATACGGTAGATGACATCCCAGGAGCTTTAATTAATGCCACTCTCTGTACCTGGAAGGCTTTTCATCTTCATTTTCCAAGATTCAGATCAAATGACCACTCATGTGAGGCCTACTTTAGACTCACACTTTCAATTAATTATTTCTTCTTCTATGATCTCATTTGCTCTTTTTTCTGTCATAACACTTATTTTACCCTATACTGTTTTGCTAATTAAATAACATTTATTAAGATTGAGTATAATATCAGAAACTATAACAAACGTAGGAGGAGACATGGGAATGATTCTTTGTTCTGGTCTGAGGGAGGGTCTGTCTCTGTCTCCCAATGGCAGCACCCACATATTGAATTTAATTATTTTTTTTTTGTCTTCAAAAAAGGAAAACAAGTTGTTTAGACAGCTGGAGAATGGCCACAGCCAAAATCTTTCCATGATCAGCAGTCACAACCTTAAAGCTATGTGGAAACTTGTTCCTTTTCCTATAGAATTATATAAGGTTGCCAGTGAGAAAGTAGTATTTGCCCAATGGGGTTTCATCTAATTTATAAATTACTCTCAGGTATGAAGAACACCTCAGTTTTGGGGCACAGAACAACTAGTGTCTAGGTAGATGACTTTATCTCCCAGCCTTCTGTTAGGGAAGGTAAATATTTTCACTCACTCTTTATTGTGACTTTAAAGAGAAGTTATGGCCAGAGGTTCATTTGAGGATCCTAAAAGGAGACTATATTTCAGGTAAAGATGTTAGTGATGGGAAATTCAGTAGTAACCGTAGTAAAGAATGTACAGATGTATTGGGCCATATGGTGGTTTGGATGTCTCCCTAGAGTGCCAGTTTATAACTGCTAATTTAGTTGAGGCAAGCATCCCACCAGAGAATGACCATGCATGGCTATCCATGGTTATGGTGGGTGAAAAGAAACACAGGAGAATGTCTATTATTTGTCTGGTCGTGAGGATAAGCGTCAGCCTAAGAAACTGTGTAGGTGCTGTGCTCTGAAGATGGGAGTCAGTGAACATCAGACTGCTGGCTTGAAGTATAAACTGAATGGGGAAGGGACCTTCTTCCCATTTCTTCATGGGACCTAGTGAAGATGCTGACCCTTGCTCGGTATCTTTGCAGGCGCCAGGAAATGATGTGCGTGGAAGGGATTCGGGTGTCTTAATGAACACCCACAGCAGTGGGCATGGTGAGAAACCCGCAAGGGCACTGGAGGACATTGGTACCAGGTCAGAGGGAGACATGGAAGGTCTCTTGGTACCTGTAGCTGATGGCAAATTTGCTTCCTTGGGATGCCACAAACATCATATTAGGCTTCAGTCCCAGTAAATACGTGTGAACAAGATACAGCAAAATGTAGGTTATTGTGACATTATCTGTACTGATGAACTGGTAAAACCTCTGGCAATAGGGGTTATCGTAGATGGCAAGGAGGAAGAATTGAAATGACGTCAGTTCCCAGGGCCGAGTTTCCTTCACTGACTTATGACACTTTGGGATTGGTTAGTTCTATATCAACTGTTGCAAACAGCTGTGGGAGGGCTGGCTACACTCAAGTGGAAGAAGGAAACAATGGTGAGAAGAGGTTTAATGATGGCTGACTCTTGGTAATTCCAGAAGATTATCTAGTTTCTGTGTCACTCAGATACTTCCCCTCTTCCCTACTGGCCATTTCACCACTTCAAAGTCCTTCATCTCTACAAGAGGTGGACAATAGAAAGGATGTGGGATTAAAAGTACTTCATCTCACTCTGGCCAGTTTCTCTGCAATCAAATAAGAGAATCGGAAACCCATTTGTAAGCTTATCTTTTTCCACATTAGAAAGAACCTTCTCCACCAGAAAATTGACTGCAGTTGCTAGATCAAAATTAAGTTTCTGGATTATTTGTGACTTTGCATCCCTCCGCTATTATGCTTTCGGAGCATCATGAAAGGCGGAATGAGGACTCCACTTGATTCGGGATAAGCTAGCAGGATGTCCTCTGGGAAAGAGGTAAAGTTGAACAAAATTGAAAAGTAACTGTGAGATGATAAGACCTTTTTAATTCCAACAACTTTTTACAATAGAGGACTCAGTCGTTTGGGTACACTTTACTTTGGAAACCATTCACCCTGAAGAATCAGGCTTGCAGTTCCTTCTGTGCCCAGCAGATGCAGGGGGTGCCTTAGAGAGCCAACTGCAAAGTGGCATGTTCTGATGACAAAGATTTTAGTGGCAATGGGCTTTAACCTACCTGTCCCTACACCTGGCCACTTTTCAAGGGGCAAACGCACTTCAGTGAACTCTGGCTTGTTAATATCGGAGGATCTGGGCGTTGCTGATGTGGTTTTCCACAGAAGGGTGGAGATGGGGCTGGCAAGGTGACAAGAATGAACCTGAGAATGAACTGACACTGAGTTTCAGCTGCTATCTGAAGCTGCTTAGATCCGGGAAGCATCTAGAAAAGCCAGATGAGATTACTAACCCAACTAACCCAGATATGTCTCTGGAAAATTCCAAGCCAGGGAAAACTGGGGAGATGCAGTAAGGGAGGGCTGGAGAACAATACAAAAAGAAGCCAGTGAAAATAGTTCAGGTTCCAGATGAATATCTGAGTTTGAGGAATGATACAAATACTGTATTCAATTCTATTTTAGGCTCTTATACCAGGCACATTTACACAGGATAGGGTGGAATGAAATTAGGCTATAAGAAATCAGTGGCAAATCATAATAAAATTGTGATTTTATTTGCCAAACTTCCAGTCACCGCCAGCTTGCTGTAGTCTATTTGCTGCCTCTCATACACAAGATGGGTGATTCAAGACAGGCTGATGAATACTGTTAATATCTTGACATTTGATTATAAGGGGCATTAAAACCACCAGCAATGTAAAGAACAGAGATGGGCGAATTACTTTTCAAACTTGACTCGCCTACAAGCTGAATGAACCCATAATGACCACCTTAGTCAGAGTCCATTTTGAAACTTGGTGCAAAGATTAAATGCTTATAAGCTTCCGTAGGGACAGTGCTTATTCTGAGTCACAGGGAAACCATCCCAGAAGCTAGTCTCCACGTCAGTAAGCAGATGCTTGGGCAGGGTGTAGATGGCAATTACAGCAGCCTTCAATCCTAATTCTAAAGTTTTTAAGGAAAAAAAAACCTTCTGTCTGGAAGAGCTTGTTTTGTTTCCTTAGGGAGTGGTAATTGAGGCTCCACCTCACCAAACCCCTTCTTGTCACTTCCCCTAAGTGAGCAGGGAAAACATTTAAGGCTTTTCAGAATAGTGTGGGAACATTTTCTCTGTGAATGAGAACAGATCACTTCGTCACTTTGGCAAAGCAGATGAGAGTCTCTTCGCCGCTTCCGTGTATCGGACCCAGAGTGAACGCATTCTCCATTTCCATGTTCAAACAGGCCACTCCCATCTCTGCTGCTGCAGGTGAGAGATAAGCATACCGTGGAGTCTGGAGAAAGATGTGGAAAATGGCTCGTGAGGACATGCAGAGGCCTGAAATCTCTCCAGGTCGCGTCTTTGCAGGAACTGCGCTTCTGGGGAGCTAGTCTGTGTTACCACCAGTAAAACCTTGTAGAGTTGGGGGGAAGCCTAGGTCCCCCTAGTCTCACTGGATATCATGAATCTGAGTCTGCCTGGTCTCAGCTGGCATCTTCTTCCTCAGGGACGATCAGAGCATCCTTAGAGTCGGGCCCCGTGCTTCTGCCCTTGAAACCGTCGCTCAGGAATAGATCGATGACAGTTTACACGTAAGACGTGATCCTGTTCCTGTTTTGTTTCTTTTTAATTTTATCTTTTTTAAATTAACTTTTTAAAATTATCAGCTATAACTTGCCTACTTAAAAGTGCATTCAACATCTGCCTACAATTTAGCAAAGAACACCTGGCCAGCACTCTGAGACCTCCCTCCCCACAGGAGGTGGTAGTGGGAAGGAAAAATGATCATTTCCTCGCCTCAGTCTGTGTAACTGTCTTTGAAGTGTAATTTTGCTGGGCTTGACGTTTTCATAATGGGAATTCTCCCGTGTATATTCTTTTGTTCCTGAGTTTTTCTAACTGTGGAGCGGGAGCCCGTGACATTGAATAGATGAGGGTGTGTTTGTGAGGCAGGAGTACTTGGTATGTCTACAGATGGTGAGAAGTGAATGGCACTGTCTTGGGGTGGAGCACAGATTTGGGGGAGCACCAGATCAGTATTGGTTGATCCCTCGTAAGTTGTAGAGTGAGACCATCGCAGCAACATACCCCCACACCAGACTGAGGAGTTCTGGGGATGTGGAACTTTCAGTGCTAAAGCTAGGACAGTCCCAACAAACCAGCAGCAGCTCCTCACCTGGTCCTTCCCTGCCCACCACTCCCTCCTTGCTGCCAGCCTCTCTTCTTGCTGCTGACACTGAGCTTTTATTCCTAACTGCCCACTGTCCCTGGAACCATCCGCACTCCTGTGATAAAAATCCACAGGAAGAATCCATTGTATTATTAGAGCGCCTGCACCGTAACACAGAAGGGGTAGTAGCAGTAAAATGTCAGGTTCCAGAAAGTAAAATGCTGTATAATAATGCCTGAATGGATCCAATTTTATATGCTGTATGGCAATAAGCATACAGCATAATAAGGACACGTGTGTGCGTGGGGAGAAAGACAGGTTGGGGGGGATTAAAATGATATCACCAAACACCATGCTGATGTTTATTCAGAATTTCCACATTCAAAATGAAAATCTAATGTAATTGACCTGAATTCTTACTTTATGGCTCAGAAAAATGAAGTCACTTGCTCAGTATCACACAGTTAAGAGACTCGTTGGGCTGGAATTTTATCCCAGGTCTAGTATTCTGTCCCCCATGGTATTAGTGCACGTGTGATTTAAGATGTGAGGAGTCAAAATGACAGTTCCCAGCCTGCCCTGGAAGGCAGCAGCCCCCCACTCCCTGCCCCCCACCCCCTGCTCTGCTTCTCACTTAACAGGAACTGCAACTCTCGACTTAGCTGCTTTTCCTTTTAAACCACTTTATTGAAGTATTCCTTGGCCAATAGGCATACGAAAAAATGTTCAACATCCCTCATAATCAGGGAAATGCAAATAAAAATCACAATGAGATACCACCTTACACCAGGAAGAATGGCACGTATTAAAAAAACAAGGAACAACAAATGTTGGTGAGGATGTGAAGAAAAAGGAACTCTCCTACATGGCTGGTGGGAATGCAAATTGGTCCAACCACTGTGGAAAGCTGTATGGCGGTTCCTCAAATTGCTAAAAATGGAGGCTCCATATGACTCAGTAATACCACTTCTGGGAATCTACCCAAAGGATACAAAAACATTAATCCAAAAAGAGACATTCACTCGTATATTTATTTATTTATTTATTTTTATTTATATATACAAGTTGGGGTACAGGCTAGAGGCGTGGGGCGGCGACAGGGCTCACCAGAGACAGAGCGGGGAGCAGAACAAGCAGATCAGAAACACACTGCTGAGGGGAGCAGCGGGCGAGGCAGGAGAGGTCTGCCGCGCCATGTGGGATTCTCCCTGGCTGGGCATCGAACTCGTGTCACCGCTGCCGACAGCTCCACAGCGCAGCGCTTAACCGCTGTGCCACCGGGGAGGCCCATGCACTGTATAATTACTGCAGCACTGTTCACAATAGCTAAAATATGCAAACAATCCAGATGCCCAAAAATAGATGATTGGATCAAGAAGATGTGGTACATATACACAATGGAATACTATTCAACATTCAAAAAAGATAAACATGTGCAATTCGCAGCAATACAGATGGAGCCAAAAGGAATAATATTCAGCGAAATAAGCCAGAAAGAAAGAGAAAAATATCGAATGGTTTCACTTATAACTGGAATATAGGTGAACAAAACAAGAAAGAGACATCCAGCAAGGGAGGGGGAGGATAAGGGCTCAAAAAGGAGTAGAAAAGAGCACAAGGGACTATGGTGACGGTTCACGGGTGAATTGGTGGTGGGTACCCACGGGGAATACACAATAATGTAAAAAATATGAATAAAAAATCACTTTATTGAGGCTGATGGATGGGGGACAGTTTCACGGGCGGGTGTTTCCTTTACTCCAATCTCAATTGCTTTTAGTGCTGCTCTTGCATCTCCCTCCAGATATGTAAATAACATGCTAATACTGCTCTCTTGCTTTTTACTTTTAGGGACTATAGATTTTCTTTCATGGAAGAATGGGGTGCCTCTTGGATACCTTGTTCCTCACCCCCCCAAACCTGGTCCTAATGTCCCATTGGAGATCGACCATAAGTCTTGTTCATCTCAATATTCAATATTTAAATCATTACAACTAAGAGCATATTATCCACAAATGAGCTATAAAAGGAAATCTGATTCTGATGGACATTGCACTGAGTAATCTTGGTTTTCTCTGGAGTTTCTTTTTTTTTTTCACTTTTATTATTTGTTCAGTGTCTGTTGTTTCCATCGGAATGTACACTCCTTGTGATGGTGGCAGATTGCGCTCCGTGTGTTCAATGTGTTTAAACACATCTGTGCATCTCACAGGATATTTCCCTTAGAGAACTTCAAGAGCCAGGAAAACCCATTTAGCATGACAGCATGTGCTTAAAATGAAGGCAGGGGGTCAGAAGTTTGTGGGGATGATGTAGGAGGTAAAGTCAGAAGCTAGGTAAAGCAAAATCCTTCCTGCTCCTTGAGGAAAGAATCAGCTCACCTCATCCCTACCTCCTTTACAACGATCTGCATGTTCTGAGCCAGTAGAACTTTCTGCCCAACCTGCTCTCCATCCCTGCTCTCTTCCCATCTCGTTTGCATGGATACTTCCCCGTCATGGTGAAATTTCTGCACCTGGACTACAAGTCCCAGAAGCTGAGGCTCTGTCTGTTCCTCAGTGCATCCTGGATCTGGAGAAGGAGGAATCCAACAAAAAAATGATGATAAAAACCAGTAACTGAACTTGAAAAACATATCTTTCCACGAGTAAGAATACCAGTTGTACCACCACGTAGGACTATCTACTATTTTATGGATGTTCATATCAAAGTAAATAAAATGTCAAGCTAAAATTTGATTCATTTGAGAATATCTATATGGACAACTTTAAATTGGATCTGTAGCTAAGCCCTATCCATTTAAAAGAAATTAAAAGAATTTGCTTTCTAAAGGGCCTGAATGGAATTCCATTTAATGCCATTATTTAAAACTACCAAGGTCATCACAAAAGGAAACAGGGAGTGTCTGAGTCAGAGGCTTTATATTTCAGAGTAATGCAAGGAACTCTTTGAGACTCACCCAGCCAGCTGCTAACTTCCTCTATGAAGAGAGTAAGGTAAATATTTCCAAAGTCCACAGCTTAAAGTTTGGCCAGACACTTTGATGAGAGAGAGAAAGAGAGAGAAATGAATGAATCATGACAGTTTCTTTGTATCTGAGAGTCTGAACTCATCAAAGTCTGTGAAAATTGTTGTTAGTCCTGTTCTTAGCATCTCTGTCCTCTGGTCTATGGCTGACTTGATGTGGTGTCCTGGGGGAAGAAACATTTCCCTCCGAGCAGGAGGGCAGAGCTAGACATTGCTTGTGCCCTCTCGGAAGTGATTTAAATAGCCTTTGGGGAATGATGTACAAATCTGAATTTTTATATTTCCAGTCTTCTTATTTAAGGCATGAGCAATTGGAACATACTAATTTTTGTGATTCGAATTTTACTCTTTTAATTACGTAACTAGGTGCTTATGTGATCAGGGAGTTTATCAAAATCAAAAACCATATTTTTAAAAGATTTGAAAATATTTCTGTTGAGGAGTAACTACAGTATAGCATTTGACTTATGCAATAAGAATAAAAATTAAACATGCTCAACAGTAGTTATTCTTTCCCCCATAGGGACATTTTTATTCATATCTATCTTATATATAATACAGGCGGTTTTTTCAATAATGTACCATGAAATGGGATTCTCTTTCCTTGTAGAGATAGTTATTTTAGGATTAGATCATATTTTGACCAAATATTTAAAGCACATAATTTATTAGTTAGATATAGTAAGTTTAAGCACACGGTATATTATAACAATAAGCACATTTTAGCAAATGTGTTTTGTCCCTGCTTTACATTGTGTTATTTAAAAATTATTCTTCTTGCTTTTGATTAGACTGAAATGACTTTAGTAAGAACATATTTAATTTTCGTTTTGAAGGGAGGGATAATAAAAAATTCTCAATTTCAAAGCTTTCATAAGTTAGCATACAAGCGTCAGGCTTCTGTGGAATTTTAGATTCTCAAGTCTTGATGTTTGAGCTTTAAAAACATTTGTGGGTACTTGTTGATTTGTGTTAACTTGAAAATGATAAATGTGTTGCTTATCTCTATATTGAACTAAAATATTACACACGTGAATATGGTATATATTTATTAAAATAAAAAGTTAATTTAAAGCCAAATTCTTTTATGATTTGAAAAGAATTTTCCTTCATTGCTCTGTTTGGACAATGGCGTATTGCTATACTTGTTGTAGCTTAACATCATTTATTTTCCTTTTCTTTTTTTTTTTTAGTTATTTAACTAAGACCCAAATTGAATTTAGTTTATTTTTGTTGGTATTTATTTCTTGAAAAAGTTACTGTGAAAATTAATTATAGGAAAAAAATTATCACTGATTTGATACGGTGTTTCCACTTATTCATCTTTGCCAACGGGGTTTAGACTTTCTATCCGATGAGAAGGAAAGGATCTTGTGTGCATGTCTGAAGTCACCAGTACACCTTCCTAAGAAAAGATAATAAATGCAATTATGTGAAGTGGAAAACATTGCTTCGTTTTTATTTTTAAAGTGCACGAACCTGCCTGTACAAGAATGCTTACGGATCTGTCATCTAGTGCCATTTATCATTTTAAAAGTCATCACTTGAGATTTTATATTGGTCTAAGAAGAACTTGGCTCATGTTCTCTGTAGTCATTATCTAATACGGCTTCTCTGCCTCAGAATTCACCTAAACTGTAAAAATACGTACTTGCCTGCTTATTTGCCGAACAAATTCCTCTGTAGATTTTCTTCAATACATTGATAGTTTTGTGTAAGTCACCAGGATGATTAAAAAATTAGAAAACGAAAAATGTGATGATTGTTTCGAAAGGGATTTAAAAAATGACTTTTAAAAATATGAAGTGTTTCCCCCTCAAGAGGTAAGATAGTAAGACATCAATTTATAAGGCAACAAGAAGAGTTGAGACTTGACCAAAGAAAAATGTGCTGAAAAGTATGTTTTGAGTTTGGGGACATAATACTATATAGTATAGTATTTCAGTCATGCCACATTGGACCAGGCAGCCGGATCTCCACACAGGGCCATTTAAAATCTTTTAGATCGTACTTGAAAGTGTCTAGCACTCATTATATCAGGATATTTAGATATGTCCACAATTCTGTGAACTGTAATTTTCATTGTAAATATTTGGAGAGGATTATGATGATTTTGCTTTTGAAGTTACTTTTGTAAGAATGGCTATTATTTCATTTTTTATGATTTTTAGCAATCAACATGAATTCTTGAAAACTGGAGAAAATCTAGCATACAATATCTTCCTAAAATTAAGGAGATTCTTTTAAAAAATTTTTATTCTTAAATTGCAGATGATTTAGAAAGCAAGAATTATAGCTCTTTGAATAGACTGTCTAATGTCACGGTATTTATTTTACTGGAAACAGTACTTTTGCTCTGTTTCAACTTAGAAATCTGGAGTGATTTGAGAAGTAGTAGCAGTAATACAATAATAGTACACAGTAATAATATAGGCACATCAATGGGAAAGTAATAGCATAAAGAAATAGTAACTAGATACGCCAATCTATTGGCTTAGGAACTGTAAACAGGACTTTCAGGCCAGTGATGACAGAAATACCCTATTAAGAGACATGGGACTATGTCCCAGGTATGAACATCAGCACATCAAAACACAAAACATAAAGAATATTAATGCAAAAAGCAGAGTGTATTGTGATATTGGTCCAAGAGAGTTTTAAAGTGTTGGCAACGAGGATCCTAGGTCAAAGGGACTTCCTCTTTTAGTTCTACATGATTCTGTGCTCTGTCCAAGGCTGAAGAAACAAACCTTCAAATCGAAAGATAAAAATATAGAAAATGTAGGATTCACAGAGCATGTCCTCGGAACTCGTCTTGTTTTCTCGTTCTCTAGGCTGAACTCCATTTCACAATGGCCTCCCTTGCTGCAGCCAATGCAGAGTTTTGCTTCAACCTGTTCAGGGAGATGGATAACAACCAAGGCAATGGAAACGTGTTCTTCTCCTCACTGAGCATCTTCACAGCCCTGGCCATGATCCGCCTGGGCGCGCGGGGCGACTGTGCTTCTCAGATTGATAAGGTCAGTCTCAGTTGTGCCGCCTCCCAAAGCTTCCACAATTCACCCTCAGGGCAGACTGTTTTTCTTTTTCCAAGAGAATATTGATTGCAGTGGTGCCACACACAAAAAGCCATTGCCATGAGCCTTTCCAGCTGTGTGACCGACACTCACTTGCTTTTGAAGCTTCTAGGTCCTTGGACCCGGGCAACCGCAGGAGGAGTCCCGACTGCAGCTTCGATTCTTGTCCTAGTACAATCACACATTTCCGGCCCAGGAGTGTCACCGTCATCTGCAGAACTTGTTAGAACTGCGAATGCTTGGGCTCCACTCCAGACCTACAGAATCAGACACTCTACAGATGGGGGACACTCTACAGATGGGGCCCAGCCATCTGTGTTTAATGGGGTTTCCACTAAATGCAAGTTTGAGTTGAACTGACTCAGTAAATAAATATGGATGAGAAGAACCAGAAAAAAATACCCATAAAATCCTAGGTTAAGTACCTGGGTTACAAATCCTGGGTACAAATGACATAATAGTACAGTCCAGATGACAGGAGCCCCCGGAATGCTGACCACCACCTTTAGAAAGTGCTTATTAACTCACTGGGTAGGCATCGGCCAAGCCAGGCTTCCAGGGAAGTGCAACAGTCAGAGTTTCCATCTCTTCTTTCAGGAATTTACCATTGACTTAGCAACAGATACCGACAATGTTATCCGGAGAGAGATATGGTCTGTGCTAGCTTAATATCTGCACAAGGAATCCTCAGCAAAGCTTAGGTGTGAAAGTCTGAGGCCTTGAAGTTGAAAACTCAAACAGAGGCATTGTTAACAGACTTGGCCAGTAATTGCCAAGACAAAATTTCCAGACAAAATTTCCTTACCCAGTGTCAGATGGTTCTTTATCCTCTCTCCCCACCCCCTCTGCTCACAAGCAATGTGGTTCAGATGTAGCACAGACGGCCCATGTTTTTGCAGAAACCCCAACCAATGAGAGTCTTGAAGTCACAAACAGCCGGTAGACCAAGCCCCCATCACCTGGGCATTGTTCAGATCATTCATACCATTGGCTGGAGGAGTGTCAGTGAGATGGGTGGGTCCACCTCATTGAGTTGCGGAAGTGACGCTTTATCAACTTTATCACTCCCTACTAGAGCAGCCATTTGCACTTTAGATCCCAAAGACTTAAGGACTTGGGGAAATTCACATAAAGTGCCATAGAAAAATTGCAAAAGTGTCTTGGGCATAGCAGCAATTTGTAAAGTTACCAGGTTTTGAGAATCACACTGGGAAAGGTAAAACCTAAAATCACTTAATTTCAAACAATGGCTGGATCTTAAATTATCTCTCTCAAGTCCGAATTTAGCTTATATTTAAACCTCTCCAGGTAGTCAATACCGACTTCTCCGTTTTGTTTTGATGCCTATGTAATTAGCCCTAATCTTTTCTCCCATCTTGGACAAAGTTTTGTTTCTTACTTTGCTCTTTTTGATTCTTGTCCAGGCTTCATGATTGAGTAATTATGAAATTTCTCCTCCAGAATGATCAGATCCAAATAATTAAACACATTTCACTTTGCAGGCAATGACTTATGAGCTCCGGGTTTATGCTACTTCCCCCACGGACCATCTGTGTTTTAACCAGGTCCCAGGGCAGCTGCACACTGGATCCCTGCCCTGGGCTGACACACACAAGCGCCACTGATAAGGAAGTCTCGGCCCCTGGTTTGACTTGCTTTTTGCGCTCACTGCTCTTTCTGTTCTTTGCTCGCAGATGCTGCATTTCAGCGCCATCTCAGGGCGTGGAAACTCCTCTGATACTCAGGTAAAAAACCATTTGTTCTTTTAGAGGAAGAAAGCAGACTAAATTTGGAAAAATTTTCTGTCTTACTTATATATAGAATTATGCTCTGTATCTTTTTGTTTAAAGATTTATTTATTTATTTATGCATATAAGAGCTGGGGGTGTAGGTCAGAGGTGTGGGGGTGGTGAGAGAATTCACCAGAGACTGAGTGGGGAGCAGAACAGGCAGATCAACCGAAATACACTGCTGAGGGGAGAAGCAGGAGACAGGAGAGGTCTGCTGCGCCATGTGGGAAGCTGCCTGGTTGGGGATTGAACTCGTGCTGCAGTGGCTCTGGATAGCTTCATAGTGCTGAGACTTAACCCCTGTGCCACCAGGGAGGGCCCTGCCTTTTATGTTTTGAAAGCAAAGGAACACATTTGATCTCATTTGGATTTCCATAGTGTGAATATTTCAAACACAGATTTTGATAATTTACTCGTTAATGGTTAATATATCAATATTTTACTCATGTGTTGGCCAGAATTGATAAGCTAACGTGGAATGATGTGTTTGCTTTTATTCTTTGGTAGTCACAGCCAACTTTGGTAAAATTTATTTAGCACATGTATTAAGCCGATTCATTATCTTCTGTTAATTTTATTTTGAGATTAGTTTAGTAAATCCTTTAATTAACTTTGATCACAGATGCTATTCTGATTGGGGTGAGGGATTGTAGAGGCATGCGGTGTTATTGTTACTTTTATCAGGTTGTTATTTTTCAATTCCTTTATGGTATATATATATATATTTTTTCATGTGTAGATAAGAGTATGCATATCTTTACATTCCAAGAATAAATTTTTATAATCTTTTAAATAACAGTCAGCACTCCAATCTCAACTGAAAAGAGTTCTCTCCGACATAAACTCATCCCACAAGGATTACGAACTCAGCATTGCCAGTGGTCTCTTTGCAGAAAAAGTGTTTGACATTCACAAGGTAAGTGCAGCCTCCTGTGCTGGAAGTTCCTCTGCCCTGGACCTGGGTCTCGGGTTTCTCTGAATAAGGGTTTGCCCTTTTCTACTTAGTCACGCAGTGCTTTTTTTCTTGTCTCTACTAGTTATGCTCCTAGGTGTCTTCAAATTGTCATCACTCTGTTTCCAAAGTATAGCTTGCTTCACCTGCGTGAACCACACATCCAGGGTCAGGGAATGACAGACTCCAAGATGGAAGAGAACCTGTCTGCGGGTGGGGAAGTGGAGCTGTGATTGGGTGGGAAGCAGGCATCTTAGTGAAGGTGTCCTCAAGCAGCAGAGGAGAAATCCTGTTAGCTTTGGATCTGCTGGGGTAGTTTTTTCATCTCAGTGCTGAGATCTGTCTCCTCACTACCCTCTCTCTCAGCCATGCCAATGTATCGCTTCTTCCAGGAGCTACTTGTCTTTAGCAAACTCACTCATAAAAGGGGTTTCGTAAGTGGAGACCCAGCTAATGAAGCCAGCCATTGGTAGAAGAGTAGGTCAGACTTGACACAGAGGTGGGGGATGGGTTCCTTTGATGTTAGCAGTTTCATTTTTGTGTTATTGTACGTTGTTTGTGTTATCAGTTCTTTGATCATAGTGTCCAACTCCCCCAAAGACCAGCGAGCCCCACAATGCTCGCTCCATGTGGCAATGCTTTTTAGAGTAATGTGCTTTTTCTGCCGGGACAACCAGGAGCTGGTTAGTAACATTCAAGCAGATGTAGTAGCCATGATCTCCCTTTTACATCTCTACTTCTCAGAAAACTGTCAATCTCTGCCTCGGTGGCAACTCTGGGTTAATTTTCACTTGCATCTTTGCCAGCTCTCTGTGTTCCACCACTGCGTGCTCTGTCACCCACTCAAATTCTTTGCCCCTCCAGTACCACTCCCAAATCCCTTGGCAGCCTGTCAATTATGAAGCATTAGGCCACTTTGTATTTTTAAATCTTCTCCAGAAAACCCTACACAATGTTTATTGGGGCTTCCTTAGGTGTTCAGTCCTAGACTGTGCATCTCTATTCGCATGCACATTGTTGTGTCCCAGAGGGACAGCCAACTCTTTTAGATGGAGGTTGATGTGTTGAGGATACGATATTATATAGCACATTTCTATGGTCCCTTTTCCGGTGCTCAGAGCAATGCACTCAGAAGCACAGTGAGTATGAGATCTGATCAAGAACATGAAATACAGGGTGAGACCTGATCAATAACATGGAATATAGGGTGAGATCTGATCAAGAACATCGAATATAGGGGCGCTGCCTATTCAACTCCGAAACATTTACAAACAAAGTTATTCTAAAACTGACTTGGACAAAAATCATAACTACCATCAAATTTAATTGGTTAAATCAGTACAAAGATAGAGCATCTCTAGATTTTTTACATTTTGTTTTTATATCATTCTTTTAAAATCACCAATGAATAGGGATTCATCTATCTACTAGAATTCATGAAAACAATAATTGTATATAAATTATCTTTACAAAAACTGTCATATTGCAGAAGATCCAACCACCATCTCTGATACCTTGTTCTCCCTCCTCCCTCAATCATGCTAAAGAAGCACTGAGAACAGAGTTCAGCAGTGTTTCAGAGTCCCCAGTTCTGCAAACACTTGGGTAACGTCAGAGACCCTGCTGATAACTTCGCTTCCCTCCTTACAGCTTCCTGATCTCTCTCTACCCCATAATAGTAAATGATACCCAAGTCACACCCTGAAACTTATCAACGCCCAGATAATTCCACCTCTGAAATCTTTAACTCTTAAGTTCCTATTTTGTGGCCCCATTATCCCGTGTTTCTCCTTTTCTCCTTATTTTATCCCTACTGTTCCTGTTCTTCAACAGCACTGAGTCATTCAGTCTCTTGAGCTCTGTTTTCTCAATGCATCAGTTCTTTCTCAGCTTTATTACCATACCAAACTACCTTATGGAACCATTCTTTAATCTACTATCAATACTCTCCTTCCAATAAAACCCCAAGTCTGAATTGGTGGCATGAAGTCCCTTGGCTGTTGTACTGGGCACCAAAATGAAAAATACAAAAGTTATTTTTAAATATTCCAAACTCAAAGAAAAATTACAAGTACAATAGAAGGAATGTTTTTCTCCTAAATTATTTGAGATGTCTTATCACATTTGAATATTCCATTCTAATTTTTACTGTGACATTCTACATAACCACAATACAACCACATAAATCAGGAAATTGACCTTGTTACATTGCTACCAGCTAATCACTAGGCCCATTTGAGTTTTGTCACCATCCCTACATTGCTCCTTATAACAAAAGTGTTTAGTTCAGAATCATGCATTTTATTTTGTTGTTATGTCATGTTAGGTCCTTAGCCCTTTTGAATAGCCCTTTAGCCTTTCCTTGATTTTCATGACCTTGACTGTTTTGATGATTATTTGTAGGATCCAGTTTTAGGCTATCCTTCAGTGTGGCTTTTCCTTGATGTTTCTTCGTGATTGAAGTCAAAGATTTTGTAGCTCTTTTGAGACATAATTGAAATATAACATTATATAAACTTAAGGTGTATGATGTGTTGATTTGATTAACATGATTTGATAACTGCTACATGATTATCACTATAGCATTAACTAGCATCTCCATCAATTTGATAAAAACATCACAGCCATACTACTATATCCATTACATTATCCTTACCAAATCCTGTAAAGATATTGATTTATTCTGTTGCTGGTAATGCTATCTTTGATTACTTAATTATTTTCTTCTGCTGTGAAGTTACTCTTCACTTTTCTTGTTCAGCAATTTTTTGGGAAAAGTTCTTTCAGGATGTGACAAATGGGATTTGCCTTGAATGTATTAAACTAAGTGAAATATGTCAGATGGAGAAATACAAATACCTATGATTTAACTCATAATACAAAGAAACACAGCAAACAAACAAGCAAAACAAAATGAAAACAAGATATTAGACAC
Source organism: Scalopus aquaticus (assembly GCA_004024925.1). Lineage (NCBI taxonomy): Eukaryota > Metazoa > Chordata > Mammalia > Eulipotyphla > Talpidae > Scalopus > Scalopus aquaticus. The sequence continues at coordinate 56,631 of PVIJ01007679.1, forward strand.
AGGAACAAGTGGTTACCAGAGAGGAAGAGGGTTGGAGAGTGGGTAAAATGGATAAAAGAGATTGGCTAAATGGTGATACGTGGCAACTAGACTTTTGGTGGTGCTCCTGATGTAGTGTATACAGATGTTGAAGTCTAATACTGTACAACTTCAATTTATATATTGTTATAAACCAATGTAACCTCAATAAAATTTTATAAAAAGTGAAAAATGAGTAACATAGCCCAAACTTCATGATATGATGGTGCTCTGACTAGTGAGAGCTACTCACAACACATTTTTCTTAACCACAAGATAGGCCCATTTCAGTGGGCCCCTCTCATTACAATAACAAAAGAACAGTCACTCAAGCAGTTAACAACATCAATGCAGGAGATAGTGAAGTAGTGTTACGAGGTACCAGAATGCAGAGGATGGTCCCAGACATCTGATGGGAAGGGACAACAACAAAGAGCATGCATTATACAAAAAGGAAGAATGATGCAAAATATATATAATAAAAAAAAAAACCAGAAAACTCACAGAGACTAAAGAACATCAGAAGAACAAGGTTCTTGAAGGTTGGAGTTCCCAACCTTAAACCTTATAGCACTACATGCCACATCAATTAAATGGCCTCTCGCAAGCACTGGATCACATGTTCATTTTTCATTAGCATTCAGGTATAATGAAAAGCATGGTAGGCTAAGAGTCTGAAGTCCTGAGTCCTGTTCATTTCATGGTTCTGTGTCTTCCAATAATCCGTTGCTATGTCTAGATTTCAGTTTCCTCATTGAAAAATGAGAAAACTGTGTTACATAGTCAATATGGATCGAAATTCTTATGATTTAATATTTAACGTTGAATCTTGAATAAACAGATTATTGGAAAATGGAAATGAGATATAATAATGTCTTGGCAGTAAAATTAAAGTGCCACTAATATACCCACTTAGCTCAATATTCAATAACCATTTCCTGAGTACTGATCACAAACAAAGAACCATACAAAATATGGTGGGATTACTAATAATTCAATGTTGATTTAACATTTAAAAACCAATAAATGCAATTCACTATATTATGAGAGTAATGGAGAAAAGACTTAATATCAATTCAATAGGTGCAGAAAATAAAACTTTTACAACCGAGAAAAAGAATTTTCTACATAAAATATTCTTGGTAAAATATCAAATGTTTTTCCATTGACACTAGGAGCAAAAAAGAGGACATTTTCTGTAAACATTGAACTGGAGGACATAAACACTACAACACAGAGCTAGGGTCACACCCAGGAAAAAAAAGAATTAAAATCACTTTGATTGGGAAAGAAACTCTCATTGTTCACAGATAATAGTCGTGCATATAGAAAATCTAAAGGATTTTATAAATAAATTATTAGATGTAATAGTGAATTTAACAAGGTTAATATATATAATTCATTTGTATTTCTATGTACTGATGATAATTAGAAAATTAAAATTATAGTATATACATACAGTAGAATTGTAAAACATCAAATACCAAGGAATGAATCTAATGATAGATGTACACGAAATGAAAAATATTGCTAAGAGTAATCAGACTTTAAAAAGAAAAGATACATCATGTTTATGGGTAATACACTCAACATTATAAAAATGTCTGTTATTCCCATTTTTTTTAGATTTAGCAGCAAATAAATTTGAAGAAATTGACAAGATAATTTTAAAATTTACACAGAATTGCAAAGAATAAAGAAAAGAACAAAATTTGGAGGACTTATATTACTGAAAATCAAGGCTTTAAAAACAATAATTAAGAATTGTGGCTATTTTTTCAGAGATTGACAATAGACTAATAGGACATGTACAGTTCTCAAGCAGACACACATAAGGACACTTGACTTATAAGGAAATGATGGCATATAACAAATGACATTGGTTTAACTAGCTAGGCATATTTAAAAATGCAGCTTGATGCCTATCTTTATGCAAAACTATAATTCCAAGTGGATCATAAATATGAAATCTGAATGGTGAAACAAACTTTTAGAAGATAAATATAGGTTGTTATCCTCATAACCTTAAACAAATTTTTCTTTGTTTTATAACTTGGAAAGCACTAATCTTAAAATATAAAGCATGTATTTCTTTTTTTTTTTTATTTATACATACAAGCAGGGGTACAGGCCAGAGGTGTGGGGCGGCGAGAGGGTTCACCAGAGACGGAGCGGGGAGCAGAGCAGGCAGATCAGAAATACACTGCTGAGGGGAGCAGTGGGCAAGGCAGGAGAGGTCTGCAGTGCCATGTGGGATTCTCCCCGGCAGGGCGTCGAACTCGCATCGCTGCTGCCGACAGCTCCACAGCGCAGCGCTTAACCGCTGCGCCACCGGGGAGGCCCAAAGCATGTATTTCTATACACTGAAAATGAACTATCAGAAAAGAAATTAAGAGAACAATTCATTAACAATGGCACCAAAAAGATAAACTACCTAAGAATAAATTTAACCAAGGAAGTAAAAGATCCTCACAATGAAAACTATAAAATAAATCTGAAAGGAATTGAGGAACACACAATGAGTGGAAAAATATTCTGTGCAATAGATTGGAAGAATATTGTCAAAGTGGCCATTTTACCTAAAGTAATATGCAGATTCAATACGGTCGCCATTAAAATTCCAATAACAGTTTTTCACAGAAATGAACAAGCAATCCTAAAACTTGTATGGAACTACAAAGGACCTGAATACACAAAGTTGTCTTGAGAAAGAAGAACAAAATCAGAGGCATCACACACCCTGACTTCAAATTATAGAACAAATATATAGCAATCAAAACAGCATAACATTACCGCAAAAAAAAGACTTCAAATTATAGAACAAATATATAGCAATCAAAACAGCATAACATTACCGCAAAAAAAAGACACAAAGATCAATGGAACAAATAAAGAACACAGAAACAAGCCTATGTATACATAACTATTTAATTTATGACAAAGGAAAAAAGAACATACACTGGAGAAAGGACAATGTGTACAATAAATGATGTTGGGAAAACTGAACAGTCACATGCAGAAGAATGAAATTAGATCACTATCTTACATCACACACAAAATTTATTCAAAATGAAATAAAAATTTGAATATAAGTCTTGAAATCATAAGACCCCTAGAAGAAATCAGAAATGGTATATTCCTTGACATGGATCTTGGTGATGATTTCTTGGATCTGACTTCAAAATCATCAAAAGCAAAAAATAAATAAATGGGATTATGTGAAAATACAAACCATCTGCACAGCAGAGGAAATCATCAACAAAATGAAAAGGCAACCTATTGAATGGGAGACAAATTTACAAATCACACATCTGACAAGGGTTTTAATATCTGAAATGAAAAATCCATATAACTCAAAAATACCACAAAATTTTCACACACACACACACACACACACACACACACACACACACACACACACAGAAAGAATACTCAGCTATTAAAGAGAATGAAATCTTACCATTTATGACAACATGAATGAAACTTGAGGGTATTATACTGAGTGAAATGAGTCCAACAGAGAAAGACAAATATGTGTGATTTCATCTGTGATATCTAAAAAAGCAAACAAACAGTAACAACAAAACCACACTTGAAGTCACAGAGAACAGATTTGTTTTTGCCAGAGGGGAGGAGGGAATGGGAATTAGGTGAATGGAATAAAATTGTATAAATTTCCAGTCATAAAATAAATGATGGGGATCCAAAATAAGCACATTTACTATATAGTTAATGATTACTGCATTTTTGAAAGTTGCTAAGACAGTAAATCTTCACAAGAAAAAATTTGTTAATTATGTAGGGTGAAAGATGATAACTAGACTTGTGATGATCATTTTGCAATATATTAAAATATATAATCATTATGCTGTATACCTGAAACTATGTTACATGTCCAGCATACATTAATTAATAAAAGGGTAAAGCATATAGCATAGATGGCATTAGAATTAACAATATTTTTCATTAAGGGGTACCATAAAGAGAGTAAGAAGGCAAGCTGCAAATATGACAAAACATATTTCCAATACATATAGGCAATAATACATTGATAACCAAATACAAAAACTCCTACAAACTAATGTAAAAATTCAAACAGTACAGTAGAAAGTCTTGAACTGGCATTTTACAAAACATTTAAATGACCAATAAACATATGAACGATCTGTCTCAATAGTTTATTCTTTGTCATATAGATTTCATTTCTCCTTTTAATGGCATAAACAGTCATGTTTGAAGGTGATTGACAGGATAGAGTAAACAAAATTTTATAAATATAAATAAAAATCTATATACTATTAGTAGCCCAGCCCAAAGCTCCTTTACAATTTTCTGGGAATATGGGTAGCCTGCATTCATCAACTTCTTTGGGCCAGGGATTGTTTTCTAAAATTACTCTTTGTAACCAGTGCTGGAGTGGATTCATGGATGGATGGATGGATGGATGGATGGATGGATGGATGGATGAATTAATCAGGAGATGAAAATTTCAACCATGGAAATTACACACAAAGCTATCCTAATGGAAGTAATCTCATCTTGTAGGCAGACGATGGTAAATATCCAATCCTCATTATATGGATTGAAAATCCTCTAAGACTTATTAGGGTACCGTCTGGCAATATTTGGGTGTTATTTCCCAAATTATAGAGATATTTCCCTCAAAATGTGTATATGTGTGTTTGTTGTATTGCTGATGTGTTGATTAGTTAAGTAGCTATGATTTATTTTTATGAAAAACAAGTATTTCTTGAGCACCTAATAAATACAAGGCAATGTGCTGGAAATACAATAATAAGCAAGGCATATATGGACTTCACTGAATGTTCTGGCTTATGAAGAGCTCAGAAAAATCTCAAAAGTAAGTAGGATGCAGTAAGATAACAGCTACTAAGAAAATGAAGGTGAAGGGACTGTTAGAGAACATAGGAGGAACTTGGGAAAGACTTCTATCAAAGATAGACATCAATGCTTAACAATAGATAATGAGCGATACTAACCATGGGAACTAGGGAACATTCCAGGTAGAAGTATGCTGTCGAAAGGCCTTGAGAGAGGACACATTTCTTTTGAGGAGCATCAAGTAGTTGGCTATGGTTAGAAAGCAGAGCATGAAGGAAGATGGCTAGAAATGAGGTGAATAAGGAGATCTGCAGAACCTCAGGGTTTGGACTTTAGCTTAAATGAAAGAAGTCACCTTGGATGGTTTTCAGTAGGAAGCAAGTGACTTAAGCAAGGGAGAAAGGAGACTGCCTCAGAGGCTGTTGATGTATTTATGGTGAAAAAACCAATGGTAAATAAAAGGGGTGGACTGTAACAACTATTAGCCTTCCCCAACCCATTTCTGATACACTTAAAGCAGCGTGCTTGCTCCGAAAATTAAATTTCAAGTCTCTATCACCCCTTTTCAAACATATTTCCATATTTCTCACCTTATTTCTTTCTTTTGAAGCAGGAATAAGTCCTTGGGGAAGGCAGTGAAAATGAACAGACAAGTTCAAATTTGTGTATATCTATCTTTATCTCTATCTATTTATATATATGCTTAGTTGGTACCAGTTTGTAAATACAAGAATAGTGTGTTACTTACAGAATGTATACTACTTATATTTTAGAATTTTATTGGGTGTGCTGAAAAATTATACCATGCCAAAGTGGAACGGATTGATTTTACACATGATGTAGAGGATACCAGATATAAAATTAATAAATGGATAGAAAATGAAACACATGGTGAGTGAAATCCCTTATTATTTTTTCACAAAATTTATCAATTGTATGTTTATGCTGACGGCTGTCAACTTTAAAGCTGGGAGTGCTTTGTGCATATAAATAATAGCTCTTCCCAATCCACAGTAATGACAGTTGTTGTTATTTAAATTGCTTTAGTATTTGTCTGCAATGTGGTTTTGGGTAATCTTATAATTTGAATGCTTTATCCTTTTCAGAAATCTTGTCTATTACATGATCTCATCAATTGGGAAATAACCCAATGAGACAATAGATTTTATTATGAACATTTCATAAGTTAGTGACAAGTTGAGGTAATACCTAATTACTGAACAAAGACCAAAAATGGCCTGTAGGATGTTATTTTCAACTAACACAGCATAACACACCATCCTAATGATCAATGCAGTGTCTTACTGTACTTTCTTGACTAAGAAGTCTTATTAAAATTATGTTGTCCTATTGTCGATAAAGTACATTTTCATTTCATTGTTTCCTCTAAGGGAAGCATAGTTCATCTTATATTTGAAAATCTCTTTTTCAAAATAATATATATACCAAAAGTAGTACATCCCCCTAAAAAAGCATATCCTTTTACTTTTAACTTTCTTTCACACCTGAAAACTAAATTCCAGTCAGTGTTTTAGTTTTGTCCAACAAAAATAGGGAAATCTATTCATTGTTTTGTTAATCAGTAAATTACAAAGTTAGTAAACCCTTTACCTCGGGCTGAGCCTTGATTTATACTCTAAACAATATACATTTATTTGTTGAATCTGACTCTGTCTAAAAAATATGAAATGTCTAATGTGCGTTTTTAAATGTCGACATTCAATAGCCCATTTAGTTCTGGTGTAAGAATACAGTGTCTCAGCTTTCTTTTTGTTCATTCATTCACATCATAGCAGCAGATGATCGTTAGTCAGCACACATTTCACTATTTATGAATCAAAAGAAACTAGGCAATTACTTCCTAATAATGGAGCAGGATTCCATCTAGTGTTTAGTAGCCGAGGGTATTAGATTACTAATAATTTTCTCCCTTTGGACCAACTATCGCTCTTCCTTTCTATCCAAATATATATAATTATTCTCATGTCCACAAACATAAGTTCTCAAAACTCATTTTGGGAAACACTTCAAAATGCTGCCCCCCCACTCCACCCCCCATTCTCCACAAACTGCCTGGGCCATGCTGGCAAATCTAGTCCACTTTTGATCATGCACTTTCTGCTTTCCAGTGAATTCCGAGCAATCATTTTCTATCACCTCCAGGACAATCCAATATTCTTTCCAAACATTCAAGACTCTTCATTAGTTGACCTCTGCTTCCAAACTGTTCAACCTTACTTTCCCTAACACATTGGAATGAGCTAGGTTTTCCCCTGTTACACCTCACGCATCCAAGCTTCCTTATCTTTGAAAGAATAGTCTCAGCTTCCTGGAGGTTCTGCCAACTCCCCACCTTAGTGTCAGCTCAATCAGGTGGCCCAGGTGCCCCTGTTCTGCATCTGTGTTCTGCACCTGTGTGCACAGGTGCTACATCTGTGTTTGGTGATAATCTCCCCTGAGCTGGTGTGTGAGTCCTGGGGTGGCAAGGACTGTGTTTTTCATTATTATTATTCAAGTTTCCAGCGCAGTTCTCAGCAGCCAGCAAAAATCTCACTCATGTGGAATGAAGGAAGTAATGAACCCTTTCAATGGAATGGAGTTAAATGATCGTGTGTTATGACATCCTCGATGCAGCGAAGGCATTTTGTGCCTATAAGCAGGGAGAAAACCTGGGAATTTTCTTCCTGGGTGGGAATCCTGTTGCCATAACTCTTTGGTTATGTGACTTTGCACAAATTACTTAATCTCTGTCTACCCCAATTTCCTAAATAAGAAATGGATATAATAATAGGGCCTACCTTGCAGGGATTTTGTGAGGAATAAATAAAATATTGCACATAAAGAAATTATAAAGTGTTGGGATAGTAATTGCTCAAGATTCTTACTAATATTGTCATTATAATAACTATTACAAGGAAAAGCCTCATGACTATATAATAGGGCTTTATAGACATTAAAACTTGCATTAAAAATGAACTAACAAATCACAACAAAAATAACTATAATATTGTGGAAAATGTGGTGATTATCAGAGGGGAAAGGAATGGGATGGGAGGAGAGAGCACAGGGATCTACAGGGAGAGGGGCACTAGCACTTTGGTTAGGGAGGTGACACTTATACGTGTGTGACACTTATACGGTAAAGCTTCAGTCCTGAAGTTTGCACAGTATTCTAAACCAGTAAGAAGTCAATACACTATATTTTATTAATGTATTTTTCTCAATTTGCTTTGTAAAAGGAAAAATCAAGAACATTTTCTCTGAAGGTAGCATAAGCTCATCGGCTGTGATGGTGATGGTGAATGCTGTCTACTTCAAAGGCAGGTGGGAGTCTGCCTTCACCAAGAGCGATACTCTCAACTGCCATTTCAGATCTCAAATGGTATGGAAATCTATTTTATTTTATTTAGGACTTTTTTTTTGCCAGCAGTATTCCTTTTCAAATATTGTGGTATTTACAGTGAAGTCACCATTTCTTACTTTATCTCTCCTAGGGCTTGCTACATAGTCGCTATATGATCATTTTTTTATAAAACAAATTTTCAATTTTTCCTGCTTCTGTAGGTCATGGAATAGAACTGGAGGTCCTGTAAATTGATAATTCTTGAAATATATTCAAAGTGAGAAAAGTAATAAAGTATGAATTTAGTTTAAGATATTTTAGTTGGGAACCTGTATGTGAAAGTGTGGCTTTTGTTGTTTTGTGATGCTAATTGTGGGGCATACCAGTAGCTCTGGTTATTTTCCCTAAGTCAAAGCAGGGATATGTTTCTTTTACAGAGGGAAAAGTTACATTTGATAAAGTTATGCATCTTGAATGCTGGCGATATCTGTTCCTTTATTTTATTTTATTTGAGTTAAAACATCTTAACAAGCCATCATAAAACAATACTTTTTAAAACCAATTTGTGCATAATCATTTTAGTATAGAAACGTCAAAGGTCTTGGCTTCAGAAAGACCATGTTGGGGTCCTTACCGCTTAGAAGCTGTGTCATCTTAACCCCTGTAGATGTCCCTAATATCATGTGCAGTAGAGTCATTCCATGAGTTGACCTCTAAAGTTCCTTCAGAAATCAGAACTTTCAGAAATTCCAATCATCAACCTTTTATGTTGAGGCAAGGAAATTCAAAAGTAACTTTTCAACTGAGTTTTATTTTTTTCAGTGGGAAATACCATCCAAATATTCTTCCTGCATGATAAGTTTTAGACACAGGAGTGCTGGGAGCTGCTAGAAATCAAATATCAATGAATGAATGAGGGGATGAGGAATAAAAGACCACCTAAGCAGGTGTATCTATGGGTATGGTGATGCCTTTGGAAGAAAGAGATTTGAGAATAGGGTAGGATGGGGGCCAGGGCAACCTCTAGGCTGGTTGTTGGGATGACCCCCCAGCAGCCAACTTGGAGCACAAGCTACCTGCCTGACGGTGGTGACCTAAGAGAGCCTGTCAGAGCAACTCTATCATATAAGTATTTCTGTGGGAACAACAAGAAGGGTATAGAAATATTTTTAAAAATGTATATAAAAATAACAGCATAATAAATCCTAGTAAAATACAGCTCTGAATTAAGGGGTATTATCTGTATACTTGCATATGAAGCAAAATTCTCGTAAATTCTAGAATTTTAGTGACTGGGACTGAGTGTTGACAGAGTTTGAAAGTAGATTTTTGGTCCCCATTTTGTCCTACAACTTTTCTGCTGGTAGATTGCTTTTGCTCAGGAATTTCCATCAATAAGACACAGCATGCCTGATGCCTGCACTGTTTGTGGTTTTATTTTTTCTCCCACAGAAGTTTTACTTGAGTACATACTAATACAAAACTGCTTAAAATAATATCTTATTATACCCATCATTATATTATACCCCCATATATAGAGATACAGATATATATATATATATATATATATACTTTATATAGAGATATAGAGACTGTATCTATCTATACAGATCTATATAGATAGACTATAGTCTCTATAGTCCATAGGACTATATAAGGACTCTATATACTCTATAGTCTATCTATCTAGATCTATATAGATAGACTCTATCTATCTATCTATCTATCTATCTATCTATCTATCTATCTATCTATCTATCTATCTAAAGACTATGGAAGCTATATTACATCAATTTCTCTTCCATCACTGTAAAAATTCAAAAAATTATCTCTGCTGAGAAGTCCACTTTTAGTCTTTCTCCATTACAATCAGTTTTATGGTTCTATCCTTGCCCAGGAAATGAGCCCATGGCTGTGACTTCCCAGCCTCCACTTGTACCAGGCTCAATTTGGATTATCTGGGACACTCTGTATGCTTTTTATCCTCACTGCTCCATGTGCATTCTTTCTGAGGTTTGAATCCTAGTCAAAAAGGACAACCAGTCCCAGACAGACCTGCACAAATCATTATCTACCTTTTTTCTGACCTAAAGGAAGACAAGATAGGAAAGATGACAAGTTAGCAGAATGACAATCCATTGTAGGAAGCACATGTCTTATCATACCTGTATGATATTTCCAAATGTATAAATGATATCTTCAAAATAAGAACTACTGGGTTTTTTCCCCCAAGCAATTTGAGGGATATTGTCAAGCATTTTGCAGGATTAATTTATTTTTTATAAGATATCATTCTTAAATGGTATGGTTTAGATGAGCTAGACTGTATTTTACTTCTGATGAAAGAAAAAACCCGATAGTATTTATTTTTAATTAATGTTATTTAAAATTATTCATTACTTATTATATAGACATTTTCAGATAGAACACTAAGGCATGTTCCAAGTGCTAGATATATTAATCCACATAAATCCTTAAAATAATCCCACACAGAAGAGATGACCGTGGAAGAAGTGGAGGCACAGAGAGGTGAAGTAACTTACCCAATGTCACACAGCTGGGCAGTTTTAAACTCAGACAGTTACAAAGTCTGTGCTTTTACCACTAAGATGTCCCCTAGCACAACCACTATTTGCAACAGATCAAGAAAAACCCTGCAGGAGCAACTGAGCAAAAACTGAAACACCATTCTTATTGAGCATGGTTAATAAGTGAAATGAGGTGGGCTTATAATTTTTTTGTGTGACTTGACTTTCAGTGTCCTGGGAAAGCAGTCTCCATGATGCATCAAGAACAGAAGTTCAACTTGTCAGTCATTAATGACCCACCAATGCAGGTCCTTGAACTCAGGTATCATGGTGGCATTAGCATGTACATAATGCTGCCGAACCACCATGATGGCCTCTCCCAAGTAAGCTGCTACTGTTACTTTTGCTGTTGGGGAAGGCTTTTAGGATACTGTTACTTATGTGTTCATGCATTGACTTTAAGACTTTGGGGCCATCTGGAGTATTAGAGACTTGTGCACTTATTCATTGACTTAACAAATATTTAAAGCACCTACTATGTGCCAGGCACATAGCTGTTGAGATTTTACTAGCTTTAAAGTTGGAACTTTCTGAAATTTCAACTATGGTGGGAACAGGGAGTGAGGTTCAGTGTTTTTTGCCCTTAGCTATGAAAAACACTTTTTTTGGTGTGTTATTGAGTGTTTGATAAGCTAGAAACTTCAGGCAGCAGGAATCAGATGACAGTTTTGGGGTCTTTGAGTGCTAAAAATGTATGGTCTCATTCTGTGCTGAGCCTCCAGGAGAAGCAGAGGTTAGGGGTTAGACCACTGCAGGCCAGGGGGCCCCGCAAACCAGAGAGCATCACAGTAGATCAGATCCCGACCCACTGTCAGCCCTGCTTCCTCTTCTCCCTGTGAATTTGGTTCTCGGGTCTGCACCCTGTCTCAGATTTGGGGATCTTGCCTCACTTCTGTGTAATTCCAATTAACAGGCGTATTTATTGAGCACTTATTGTGTGTCAAACCATGTGCTCTGCGCTTGATTCGTGTGATCTGATTTGATATGAACAACCAGAGAGCTGTTATGAAGCTGACACTGATAAATCTAAAGAGTGGCAACATGAAATATTGTTACTCATTAAGTCAAAAGTTAAGTTGATAAGTTTAACAGTTGGATTTTACCGCTTTCAATTATTTTAACTTCAAAGAATCTGCAATAATAGATAAGTAGTTCAGATAAAGCAATACATATATCTCAGAAGATAGATTTGTTCACCCATTTATGTCCTGAGTTTTTCTTTTTTCTATAATAGATTGTCCTGATGTGTAGATCAGATTTTTAAAAAGCTAGAGATCTACCTAATTCTACATAACTAAATAAAGATGAGAATGTTGGCCGAGTAGTGGGCTAATTGAGGAAAAAAATGTAACTTAGATTAAAAACCAGATAGTTTTCCAAAATATCCACAAACTGTACATGCACAGAAAATTTAAATTATACTAAATTTGATGATATAAAGCTAGAGTCTTGAAAAGAATACAAATATGGTTAAATAGCTGCAAAAATTTGTTGAGGGTTCCAGTGAGCCTGGATTCAAGAAGCAATGTCCACATGAAAGGTTTGTAAACAATGACCATTAACAATCGCCTCATGGGAAGTCTGGAATAATATGTGATCATATTCTCATGTTTGAGAGTTGGTGAATTCAATATGTGAATCATTTGGGGGCAGCAAGGGTGCTGGAGAGAGAACTTGGGCTCCCAGCTGAGTAACTAAGGTTTCTCACTGTGCCCCTGGGCTATTTCCACACTGCCTTGAGCTTCTCCTGCTTTAAGTAGCAGCACCCACCTGGGTCTAGCTCCCAGGCATTTGGGGTGACTATGGGGGGAGATATTGACCACCCAACACTGGAGGCTAGAGCTCTGGGCTCCTTGCCCCAGAAGCTGGGGTTGCATTGATTACTCCTGCAAGCTGAGCAGGCATTATCCTTTCCTGAGCCTTTCCCAATGAGATAATGGCCAGGAAACACTGATTTAAACAATCTTGAGCTTCTTTCTCCCCCTGAGGCTCTGATTCTTCAATTCCTCCCCCTGTCCAATGCTCCACTTTCGCTCTATGTGTTCATTTGTGAGCAGGGTACAAAAATGCCCTGAAATACAAGTAAGTCACACTTTGTCATAGCCGAACAAATTATATGTGATTTATTAAAGAGTGCTCGGGCTATTTATTTGAGTAATTTAACCATTTCCAGACACCCCGGGGGTCCATTCAGATACTTATACACAAATGCCCACAAGAGATGATTATGGAAAACCAGGTATTCTTGTAGCTGTTGTTTCATCTGCTTCTGAATGAGATGGCTCTAAATTGCCCTTTACATATTCCTCCAGGTCGAAAGCAAACTGAGCTTCCGGAATCTAATGGACTGGACCAATCCAAAAAAAATGAGGCCCGAGTATGTGGAGGTATTCCTTCCTCAGTTCAAGATAGAGAAGAATTACGAACTCAAAAATGACTTAAAAGCTCTGGGCCTGAAAGACATCTTTGATGAGTCCAGAGCAGACCTCTCTGGCATCGCTGCAGGAGGCCGTCTGTACTTGTCCAAGCTGATGCACAAGTCCTACATAGAGGTGACTGAGGACGGGACAGAGGCTGCTGCTGCCACAGGAAATAACATCTTGGAGAAGCAGCTCCCTGAGTCCACAGTGTTCCGAGCTGATCACCCATTTCTGTTTGTCATCAGGAAGGATGACATCATCTTATTTAGCGGCAAAGTCTCCTGCCCTTGAAAATTCGATTGGTTTCTATTACAACTGTGCCTACAACATCAGGAATCACCGCCAGTGGCAGACCTGAGTTCAACCGGAAGCACAGGAGGGCTCCTTTGTGTTTACTTCTAACAGTGCTTGGCAGATGATTTTGGTGACTAGACTCTTCTCAGAGACCTCAGCTCTTAGCATTTCTACTGCCATCTACCGTTTCTAGTCTCATTGTCTATCTACCCCTGCTCATTTCTACCACTCTCCCCCGTAGCCACTGCTTGCACACAGATTTGGGCATCATCTGGGAATTAGCGAGTGCACTTAGGTAATGACGATGCAGAAGCAGATCTGGGGCTCATTCCCGAAACGCTGTACTTATCACAGATAATCTAGTTTTATTGTAAATCCCAGGGAGTAAACCCAGTTTTTAGAAATAAGTGTGAAGATCATTTTCCCTTGCTGACCTAAGAAAGCATTAGCATTTGCCTTAACACATCTCCTTTGAAGCCAGGGTCTAATCTGGGTGCTAAAAATATGCATTTGATTACATGCAGAAAAAGGAAATACCATCTCACACCTTACACAAAAATGAACTCAATAATGGATTAAAGACATGGATATAAGGCCCGAAACTCTAAAATACATTGAAGAAAAAAATAGGCAAAACACTCCATGGCGTTGACTTCAGAAACATCGTTGGGGATTTATCTGCAATGGCAAAGAAGCAAAAGCAAATAGAAACAAATGGGATCCCATCAAACTAAAGAGCTGCTGCACAGCACAAGAAACTATCAAAACAAAAAGACACCCTACTGAATGAGAGAGAATATTTGCACATAACACTTTTGACAAATGGCTGCTATCCAAAATATATAAAGAACCAGTACAATTCAACAAAAAGAAAACAATCAAAAAATGGGCAAAAAAAACTAAACAGTCATTTCTCCAAAGAAGACAAACAGAGGGCCAATAGGCACATAAAAAAATGCTCATCATCAGGTATCATCGGGAAATACAAATCCAAACCACAGTGAGATGCCATCTCATGCCCTTGAGAATAACCCATCTCATAAAAGACCAGGAACAAGTATTGGCAAGAATGTGGAGGAAAAGAACCTTCATATACTCTTGGTGGGAATATAGATTGCTCCAGCCCCCTATGGAAAACAGTATGGAGGTTTCTTAAAAAATTAAAAATGGATCAACATGTGACCCAGCAATTCCATCCCTAGGTATCTACCTGAAGGTGCAAAAATACTAGTCTGAAGGGATATGTGCCCGCTATGTGCTTCGCAGCACTATTTACAATGGCTAAGCTATGGGAACAGCCTAAGTGCCCAGGGACAGAGGAGTGGGTTAGAAAAACAAGGTCTATTTATATATAAAGCAATATGATTCAGCTACAAAATGGATGAACTCCTGCCATTTGCAACAACATAGATGGGACTGGACAGGATGATGCCAAGTGAAATGAGTCAGAAGGAGAAAGACAAATACTGGATGTTCTCACAAAAGTCAGTCAAAGCAAAATCAATAATAAACTCATAACATCTGACTGCAAACTTGAGGCAATAAGAGAGGGACGGTGGCGGCACAGGAATGGGGTAGAAAAGGAACCCAATGGAACGTGGTGGAGGATTGTTTGGGTGCTGGTGGTGGGTGGGGGATAAAAATATTAATTTGTGGAGTTTTGAACCTATAACCCCAGAGCAGATCCAAAGATGTAAACTCATTTTACGTCAATAATCAAAATTTGGAAGAAAGATTAAAAAAATAAAAATATGAATTTGGCATGAGGGAGGGTCAACCAGTATTTTGCATTAATTTCAAATTTATGTCTTTTAGTTTCTCTTTCATAGAAAAAAATGTATATAGTGTTCAAAGATCAAATACCTTTTCACTATTTTCAGTTTTTATTTGCAGTATATTATTTCAGATGCTGTGTAGTCTCAAAGATTTTTCTCTATTTATCACATTAAAGAAATATAACACACCTGGGCACTGTGGTTGTTTTCCTCTGTCCCACTGTGGGACTCTCAGCGCTTAATTTCCTAGAGCTAGCAAAGCAAGGAATGGAAAAAGAAACAACACCTTTATAAATCTGATTTGGTCCAGTGTCACTAATTTATTACACAAGAGGATACGGTTACAGATACTATGTCAGCTTACTTAAATCCAGCACATTTAAGAAGTAGGGTTGAGGGGTCAGGCGCCGATCAGCCTCCAGGAGGCAGGAAAGCTTTGGGACTCTGCGCTTCTCAGGAGGATTTTACACAATTTGCAAGGGACACAGCTCAAAGATCCATGCATCTATTTTTAAGAAGTTCAAAAATCTGGGGCCTCCCTGGTGGCACAAGGGGATGAAGCTATCAGCAGCCACTTCAGCACGAGTTCAATTCCCGGCCAGGGAGCTGACCCACATGGTGCAGCAGACCTCTGCTGTCTCGCCCGCTGTTCCCCTCAGCAGTGTATTTCAGTCGATCTGCCTGCTCTGCTCCCCACTCTGTCTCTCGTGAATCCTCCCACCCACTGTACCTCTGGCCTAGACCCCAGCTCTTAAAAGCATAAATAAAAAATAAATAAATCTTTAAAAAAAAGTTAAAAAATCTGTCGAATATAGCCATAGATCCACTAGGTAAAAATACTCTGTGCGTCCCTAAATGAAAGCTTTCCAGGAGTTGTTCATTGTAGCACACAAAGAATCATGTGCAAGGGTCAGGTGGGTGCAGTTGTGGAACTGGGGACTCAGGGGTTACCACATACAGTGATCTATGGGTTAGACATCTAGGGCAGCAGAGACACGCCCTTACACTTAGCTATTAATCAGACTCTTTATAGACAAAAGAATCCAGAAAACCTTCTTTTGTTAACAGAGTTTACAGGTGTGTGAAGTAGTCACTGAACAAGTCCAGTCATCTCCCTAGAGTCACTCAGTTAATTATTAGCTGTCCTGGAGTCCCTGGGAGAGCAGCATTTATACGTGAATCCAAGTCTCTGTGAAGCTGATAGAATTCTTTCTCTATTGTGAACCCTTCTTCCCCCCTTCTTCCTTGGATCTAAATCTTTTTTTAAAGATTTATTTATTTATGCATACAAGAACTGGGGTGTAGGCCAGAGGTGTGGGGGTGAGAGGATTCACCAAAGGCAGAGTGGGGAGCAGAACAGGCAGATCTACTGAAGTACACTGCTGAAGGCAGTGTGAAGGAGCAGGCAAGTCAGAAGAGGTCTGCTGCGCCATGTGGGAACCTCCCTGGCCGGGAATCGAACTCATGCTGCAGTGGCGCTGATAGCTTCATAGTGCTGAGGCTTAACCCCTTGCGGCACCAGGGAGGCCCTTTCCTCAAAATAAAAAAGTGACATTCTCTAAATGGGTGGACCATCTGAGTCAAAGCATCTTTCTTTGACTCAAAAGAAGACTTTGCAGTCATTTACTGCCAGGGCACAGGGCACCTTGCTCCTTTTCTGGTTGCATAGTGCTCTGTGTCTCTCCTGGGCATCTTTAGGTGGTTTTTTCCTGGAGAGAGGGTGGCTGTTCAGAGTGCTTTAGGAGGGGGCTGACTCTGAATGGGCAAGGTCTCCTGAAGAATGTAGTTCATGCATCCAGGAAGCCTCTCACTGGGGTTTTGCATAATTAGTTTGTTTCCTCTCTCTCTTTCCCTTTCTGAGGATGTGAAAAAGGGGTGGAGCCCCGAAGGCTCTTTCTACTAACCTTGTGTCCTTTCTGTTCACCCTTTTTTAGGGTGAAGCCAAACACGCCTGATTGTCTGGTGTTGGGGGCGGGGAGGGGGAGTGTCATTTGCTGTTTTGTTTTGTGAAGACTATAAGGTTTTATGGCTATGTAAACAATGATTTCATTAAATTAACTATCAATTCCTGGAAGATTTAATAAGGGGAATGATTTGTATGTGTTTCCGGTTGTAACTATATTTGGAATCAGTTTTTATGTTACCTATGCATGTAGTTCATTTAATAAAAATACAGAAGATCTAAACCTCATCTTTTTCTCTTTTGATTGCCTTGAATTTTCTTGTTCCACTAATTATCTTTTTCTTCTCCTAGATGCCCTTGTAGTGTGAACACCATTTTTAAAAAGCAGAAGATTTTCTCTAAGTATCTATGTATGCGTGCCTGTAATTTGATAAAAGGAGCTAGTGTACGTGGCTGGATTTTACTTTAATTGCACACTTTTTTGGCATATCAATTTTGTAAATGTGCATTTCCAAGATTACCAGTACTTCAGCTCAACCAATGATTTTGGGTAACTGGTAGCAATACTTTTTAGTAGGAATCTTTCAATATGCCTTTGTCATCTCTCTGTTTATTATAGATGGAATGATGAATTAGTGGAACAAAGTTTCTCCGAGGTCAGGATTTAAATTGAAAATGAATTTGAAATACTAAAGTTGAACTCTGAATTTAATAATATGTAAACTGAAGATAAGTGAAATGCAAATACTCTTGTGCTCAATTTTATTTTGTTTCCATCCCGCATGTTTTATCCATAGTAGGTGTTGAATAAATACAAGTGTGTGGAAAGGCAGAACGAGTGGACAATGAAGGAGCTGTGAGAGAATATAAGTAAAGGGCTGAGTTGTCAAGGGTGGGATTGAGCAGCCAGAGTCACTCTCTCCCTTCCTTCAAAGGGAAAGACAGACGATGGGTGTCCCAGCTACTCCTGTGCATGCTTCAGCTTCTGCAAGCAAAGAAGGCAAAGCCCTTGGTGCCAAAGGCACAAGACAGAGAGTCTGGAGTGAAAATAATTCCTTGCCTCTTCTGATGGCCAAACAGCTTGAGAACCAAAGATCTCAAACTTTCCCCTCAGTGCTTCCCATATAAAATGGAGAAATATCTCATAGTTTGTCTTCTTAGTGATTCTTTCCAAGAATTTGTAGAAATTCCAACAACTGCTCTTTGTAGAAATTCCAACAACTGCTCTTTTCCTCAGGATGATCATGAAGATGGAAGTAACACCAGGGGGCGCCATTCGCACAAAGTTCCTGGATAATTGAACAAATCTTAGGATCTAGGACACTTGGAGGCCATCTTTGAAATGAAAGCACTCATAAAATTCCCACTCTCTGCTCTATGGTTTGATCTCTGTTGTTACCCAGAAGATAAAATGTGGTTGGGTTTGTCCAAAGTTCTCCCATAAGGCAGAACTTAGTGGTGTGAAGTAATTTATTTTTTTTTAAAGATTTATTTATTTATACATACAAGCTGGGGTACAGGCCAGAGGTGTGGGGCGGTGAGAGGGTTCACCAGAGACAGAGTGGGGAGCAGAACAGGCAGATCAGAAATACACCACTGAGGGGAGCAGCGGGCAAGGCAGGAGAGGTCTGCCGCGCCATGTGGGATCCTCCCTGGCTGGGTGTCGAACTAGCATCGTGAGCTGTCGACAGCTCCACAGCGCAGCGCTCAACCGCTGCGCCACCAGTGAGGCCCTGAAGTAACTTATTAATATTCAGACATCTCTAATTTTTAGAAAAGACCTTAACCTAGAGCTATGGTCTACTTCTGCAGAACTGTTGCTGCTTTATCATTTTCTAGCCCTTAAAAAACACATACACAGGGCCTCCCTGGTGGTGTAATTGCTTAGGTCCCATCACTATGAAGCTATCCAGAGCCACTGCAGCACAAGTTTGATCCCCAGCCAGGAAGCTCCCCACATGGTGCAGCAGACCTCTCCTGTCTCACCTGCTGCTCCCCTCAGCAGTGTACTTCAGTAGATGTGCTTATTCTGCTCCCTGCTGTCTCTGGTGAATCATCTCACCACCCCCTATGCCTCTGGCCTACACCCCAACTTATATGCATAAATGAATCTTAAAAAAAAACAGTACATACATAAAATTAAGCTGTCCTCAATGTGTATTTTAAGAGAATTATAATATCTGCCTCTTTATCTCATTTCTGTTCTAAGGAATAACACAAATATGTTCAGTGTGCTCACCCTTTAAATACGTGAATTATTGTAATGTCTAATTTCAGCTCTTCTCCCAGGAAGCCCTTAGGGAACTATGATTACATTAGAACTATAAGAAACATCAACTTTTAGCAGAGTATCTAAAAGGGATAGTGAGTGTTAAAAACAGACTAAGTTTCTAAAAAATATTTAAAAATACTTACCTAGCAGGAATTCAATTATTATCTTTGCATGTTCAGTGATAACCAATGATGTTATTGATGGAGGAGAGAGAACTTAAAAAAAAAGAAGGGATCACAAGACTAGAACCTGACTCACACAAAGAGGTGGGGCGGCGGGAATCAGCATGATAATTAACCCAGTGAAATCCCCTAATCCTTAGAAGTCAGTGCCTAAGGCTAAGCGGAAGGTGAAGATGTGGAGATTGAGCCCATTGTGGAATCTCCGGTTCCCTTTCTGGTTCTGGTTGGTTGTTCAGGGTCAGCAACAGACAAGGCATCCACGGGGATGAGCCCCTCACATCTGAGAGACTGTATCAGGGAAGTTCCTACACTGGCTTGGGGCAGCAGCTGTCTGTGCCTATGCAGGTGTCCTTTCCACCAACTCTGTCCCTCTGCAGGGCAGCGGCCTTCCTGCCCCCCTGTAACCTGCACCAGGCTGCGTCTTCTCTTCACGGACCCCCCTCAACGAAGGCAGCTCTCCTCAGGGCTGCCTGCCCACCTGCGACCATGCAGGGCTCCTCTCTCTTAGCAAACCCGTCCCTTTTGGGCCAGCTCTTCCTGCCCACGTGTCTATGCAAGCGTCCCTTATTCCTCTGTCCCTTTCCCTAATAAGCCTGTTCTTTTAAGTATAAGTAACGTCTCCGTCTTGTGGAGAAACTCGCAGTGGGCCGCTGAAAGGGGAGCTCTGGTGAAACCTTTCCCAGAGTGAAGCCAAGGACCCCGCTCTCAAACCCATCGACTCCAAAACAACATCATTATCAGCCAGAAAAATATTACTAAGATTCATCTATGAACACAAACATTCATTCTTTGACAAATATTTCCTTCTGTGTTTCATAACTGGGGATGTAGGGATAGACATTATTAATACAAACAAGTAAGCCTGGATTAATTTTTAAATACTTTTTGAAACCTCAGCTTGCCTTCTTACCTCAGGATTATCCAGGCAGATAAGCACACGTATCAGTGCATGTCTACACTGCAGCTTCCCACAACCCAACTCGGGCTCCTGCCTAAGAGCACAGAAAGGTTCTGCTTTTCGGATTCACCGTTCCTCTTCCAAATAATGTCTTTTAAAAAATGATGAACTAAACTGAGAAACAAAAAGAAAGGTGGTCTCGACACAGAAGTTCATGAAAATGCAAGCACTTAGCTGGTTGCTCCC
The DNA here is from genome assembly GCA_004024925.1 of Scalopus aquaticus. NCBI lineage: Eukaryota > Metazoa > Chordata > Mammalia > Eulipotyphla > Talpidae > Scalopus > Scalopus aquaticus. Next base: position 77,412 of record PVIJ01007679.1, read on the forward strand.
CAGAGCAGGTTACTTCAGCAGATCCGCCTTTCTGTTCCACACTAGGTCTCTGGTGAATCTTTTCACCACCCCCATCCCCAGCACCTCTGGCCTATACCCCAGTTCTTGTTTGCATAAATAAATACAAATAAATCTAAAAAAAATCAAGCGCTTAACACTTCGTGCAGAAAGGGATTTCCCAAGTCCCATCTGGAGTTCTGCAGTAGCATTTGAAAGCCTTTGAAAACGTCCTTGTTTCCCATTGTAGATGCTTCATTTGAAGGAATTTAAAGGAACTGCAAATTCCTGTAACACAAAAGTAGATCTGTTTCCTCCTCTGATTTTTGTTTCTCTAATGACCTCTGTCTTGGTTTATGAGGACTAAAAGTTTAAGGCAATAAGTCTGGTTATTTAATCTACTTGCCTTTTGAGTCTAAATTATAGATACCCACAGTCAAACTTTTGTGTGTGCTGTTTTAAAATACACGGAGGTTTGCAAATGAGAGATGATGACAAAATAGGAAATGTCAAGAAGCTGACGTCATAGATTATGGGGGAGGGCTGTGGGTGTGCTGTGGTGACATCCATCTAGGGAGGTGTGAGCCTCCATATCACAATGAAGCAAACCCTTGACACCTCAGTAAAAAGTAGTAGGACAACATGGCGCCAACTTTAGAGCTGATCCTTTCCTTGAACGTGTGCAGAAGGGAGAACATTCTCAAAACGATTTCATCATGGTGATATTGTTTTTTGGAGTTGATGGGTTTGAGAGCGGGGTCCTTGGCTTCACTCTGGGAAAGGTTTCACCAGAGCTTCACTTCAGCGGCACGCAGCGCATTTCTTCACAAGACAGAGAATTTAGTTCTATTTAAAAGGACAGGTTTTTCGTGTGGCTTTTCCATTTTCAAAACCAGACTACACATCTTACTGGTGAAACTTATTTAAGCTACTTAATGTTGATAGATACATCCTGTCAAGTGAAGTAGATTTATGGGTATTGGGTTTTTCTCCTCCAGCAGGGTGGGTGGAACAAATTAATTTGGCTAATGGGAAATAGTTAAACCATTATGTAAAATAAGTGGCCACTCGGTATGATTTACGCGTGTGAAAGGTCCCAAATCAAAATTGTACATCCATAATCAGCAACTCCTAAGCCTTTCCTTGTTCTAAAGAAACCAAAGGGCACTGGTTAGTATGGTGAGATGGGGGAGTATTTTAATTTTTGGTATTTGGAAAGCAGACAGCTTTGCTTTATAAGGTTGGACCAGCAGCACCATCCATGAAATATAAACCAAAAATCTTAAAAAAATAAATAAATAAATAAAAGAACAGGTCTATTAGGGAAAGGGACAGGGAAGTAACGGACACTTGCATTACACAGTGGGCAGGAAGAGATGCCCCAAAGGGACAGGTTTGCTAAGAGAGAGGCCTGCATGGTTGCAGGCAGCCCGGAGGAGAGCTGCCTCTGCTGAGGGGGGTCTGTGAGAATACCCAGCCTGGTGCAGGTTACAGGGGGGCAGGAAGGCCGCTGCCCTGCAGAGGGACAGAGTTGCTGGAAAGGACACCTGTATAGGCACAGGTGGGCAGGACAGATGCTGCCCCAAGCCAGTGCAGGGACTGCCCTGACCTAGTCCTCTGTCAGTTGTGAGGGGCTCATCCCCATGGATGCCTTGTCTGTTGCTGACACTGAACAATCACCCGGAACCGGAAAGGGAACTAGAGATTCCACAATGGGCTCAATCTCCACATCTTCACCTTCCGCTCAGCTGTAGGCCCTGGCCCCGAAGGTTCCGGGTTGTCACTGGGTTGATGGCTCTGCCGATTCCCTCCACCCCATCTCCTTGTGTGAGTCAGGTTCTAGTCTCGTGATTTCCTTTTTTTTTTTTTTTTTTTTTTTGAGTTCTACTCCTCCATTAACGGGATCTCCACAGCTACCCAGACAGGAGGGCCTGGACCACAGTGAGTGTTCAAAAAATAGAAATTCAGCTGTTTTTTTAGGTTACTGTACCTGATGGCATATCCTGATGAGTTTTATGGGTTCATGCTTCTCCAGGAAGATGCAGTCTTCTGCTATTACTCTGCTGAGGTTACTAAGACCAAGTTCAGTGACTAGAATTCTTACTGATTAAAAATTAGAGCAAATACGGTTTTCCCTTTGCCAATTGTACGTACCTGACATGTCAGCACTGGTTCTGTGTGCTGTGCTGTCTCCTGGCAGGAACAGGACAACCTTCGACCAGGCTTGACCCCTGCCTGCCAGGGCCCCCAGCTGTGAGGTGATTGTTTTTTATGGGGGTGCTTGCCCTCCATGTGCGACTAGTGTGGGGCAAAACAGCCCAAAGGCAAAACCTTCAATGTGTTCAAATGGTGAAGAGTGGTCTTTGAGTCTACTTTTTCCCTAGGAATGCACATCCTGATGCAAAACCAGAGCCTCCTGTTTAACCTCAGTTTGTACAATGTGTGATACGGTGATCCCCAATTTTGAGTATTTTCCAATTTCATCTTAGTATGCAAGATGCAGTGTTGCCCACACTCCAGCACTCTCTGAAATCTGCAGATCCAGCCACGGTGAAGAACACAACCAGCCAGTCCAACCCTAGTGAGTTAAACAGGTTTCTGTCAGGAAGGCAGAAACATTTTCTTTGTGCCTTTATTGAATTTTTCTGACATTGCGCTATCTAAAGTGTAGAAAAAAAGATTTATCTACTTAGATCCTGTTTTACATGGAAAATACAAAAGCATTTTGTGTATGCATTTTATTTCATGTAGAAAAGTATAAAAGGGCTTAGGGCTCTCATTTTCATAAGCTAATTTGTAGCATTTTCAGTTATATTTCAGGTAAAGTTCAACTGAAGCATTGAAAGCAATTCACATACAATTCATACAATTCATACAATTCACATAACTTATGATCAAAAACAACAACTCTGACAGTACTTTAGCATTGGCAATGAAAGAGGAATTGCTGTCTTGGAACCCCAAACTAAGGACGTAATTATCCTAAGTCTGATTATACCAATTAGGCAGTTATGTAACTCAAGGACCAGAAAGAACAGGTCCTGTTAAGGAAAGAACAGCCTGGAGCAATTTGCCAGTTTTCTCTAGAGCTCTCTTCCTCAAACAGGACCAAGATGGGTAATTTTATTAC